>BDJD01001594.1:104522-118071 GCA_002564525.1 Rosa multiflora
AAAAAAAAAAAGAATAAAAAAAAATACTTAATTGAGTAATAGGGAAATAATCTCTTAGAGTGTTTGGGTAAGTGGACAATTTTTAATTAAAATTGGATAAATTTTTAAGCTAAAATTTGATGACCGTGTTATATGACACTTGAGGCACTAGTATATGCACAAAATCACCTATTCATCTTATGTGCTGAGGGACTATCTGCTTTAATAACCACAAGCTGTTGAATCTGGAGCTATTCAAGGTTTGAGGATGTGTCCACAAGCTCCAACGTTACATCTGTCACGCTAAAAGTAGCGCGCAATTTAACCCTGTAAAATGTGGTTGTCAGTATAGAATAAGCTGTAGGGACCATTCAAGCCAGGGATTGAGGGTACACCTGTAATTGTATAAACAAATAAAGAATTAATAAAAGTATAAAGTATTATTTACAAAAATAAAACAAAGAATAAAAATATATACAAGTAAACCCAAATATGGGGTTTTAGAATTATAAAATCAAAAATTAAAATAAATAAAATAAAGAAAATATAAAAACACATATACAAGGGTGGAATGCAAGGAACAAAGATCAAAACTACAATCATATGCATGAAATCCAATTACAATTCCTATAGTTCATTATCTATGTCATGAGAAAGAAGTTGACCATGTGAAAGGTTAAAAAGCAAACGATTCCCATTTTTTACTTTCCTTGAATAATTAATCTAAGTGAAAACACCTAAATCAATCCTATTGAACATGCAATCATAGTAAAAAAAGCTAGCTACTCAAAAACACATTCAATGCAAGAAGAACAAAGAAAGGATGTCAACCAAAGTGCACAACCTAGTATGAAAAAGTTCATATATTTGCAATCCTCCTTAAATGATTTCGACTTTTGTCCAAAGCTAGCCTTTACTACTTATGATTAAGGGTCACAAAACTATTAGGTGAATTCTTAACCTAAATTTATTATTGGAGCTTTGGAGCTTGGATAGAAGAGGCTGGTTCACTGTCAATAGCGCGTACTGGATTGCTAGAGAACAAGTTAGCAACAATACTCTTGCGTCTTCATCCACTAATGATCCATTAAAGAGTTGTGAGGGAGACTTTGGATAGCTAGAGTTTCTGGCAAAGTCCAAATCTGTGCTTGGAGAGCTTGCTGCAGTTTACTACTGAGTAACTTATCACTAAGGGCTATAAGGGAGAACTCAACTGTCTCTTATGCCACCATCAACTTGAAGGTATGGCTCATCTCTTTTGTAAGTGTCCTATAGCCTCTGCCTTATTATCTCAAACTCCTTTTCATCTTGAGAACACTCTACTTCCTCAAATCAATTTCAAAGGATGGATGCTAGAACAAGCTTTACACCTTAAGACGGAGATTTTTGACACTGATTGTCATAAGGGGCCTATGGACAAACAAATATACCAAGTTGTGGGACAACAAATATACCAAGTTATGAGAGGACACAAACATGCACTGCTCTTGACATCTTCTTAAGTTGCATGACCTGGATGGAAGAATTCCAAAAGTCGAGAGCATCCGACATTCCAACAAAGTAAGCTATCAAACATATATGGAAGCCTGCATTCGAGAATCAGCTTAAACTAAATGTAGATGGGGCGTACGTACCACAGGTAACAGAAGGAGGAATTGGAGGCATAATTCTAATGGAATGGTTATTGCTACATTTCAAATAACTGTACAACATGTGAGCTCTGCGCATCATGTGGAGCTACTAGCTATCCAAGCTGGACTGGAACTGGTACAACAGTTAAACTATCAGCAGGAAACTATTGAAACAAACCGCAAGCTTGCTATGCAGGACATCAATAGCTCCTCTTATCCTAACAGAGTATGGCCTTTTGCTTAATGATATTCAAAGCACCATGAAGAACTTACATCAAGTCAAAATCTGTTTTGCTCCTCGTGTGTGTAACAAGGTTGCACATAAGGTAGCAAGTTTAGCATTTGAACTTGAGCAATGTAACAGTTGGGTGCATTCAACTCTGGATTGTATCTGTAATCTCGTATAACAGGAGCTCCGTTCCCCTCCTTGATTCAATAATGCTTAGTATTCGTTTTGCCTTAAAGAAAAACACAAAGACTGTGAGGGTATGTCGATATTTCAATAGCCATTTGTACCAAAAATGTTCACTTGTTTTCAGTTGTCCCATTAGTAAAGTATAATCTTGTTTAGTTTAAATAAAAAGTTTGTTTTTTTTTTTCCAGTATTTTTTTATTATAGTAATTTTATTTTTAATTTTCAGTGTTTTTTTTTTTTTTTTGAGATA
Organism: Rosa multiflora; assembly: GCA_002564525.1. Taxonomy (NCBI): domain Eukaryota; kingdom Viridiplantae; phylum Streptophyta; class Magnoliopsida; order Rosales; family Rosaceae; genus Rosa; species Rosa multiflora. The sequence continues at coordinate 106,798 of BDJD01001594.1, forward strand.
AAGAGCGTTAATATGGCCCTCGTTCATGGCAAAGAATAGTACACAGAAAACTACTTTATTTTGACATTAGTAGCTCACAGTAGTCTATGTTAACAAAAACACCTCGCTCCCTAGGCAATCTATTATACTTGACTCCAAACGCCGAGCATGCCATTGTGGTACGTCGAAACCAAGTACTTCTACAAAGGCATAGACAAGACCGATTAAGCTAAAAATGATCGTGGTTCGTCACCTAACTAACAATTAGAAAAGAACTAACATAAAAAATTCCTAGACAGAGACGGAGCCCACTACCTCCCAATAAGGGAATTATTGAAACAAAATAACCAAGAAAAACTCATGCAACGCAACAGTCCAACTGGCCCAAAAGAAGGCAATATCCAAGGCCCAAACCAGCCTGGCCCTACCCAGCCCAGCCTCTGCTTCCCTGTGCACTTGCCACACACACTCAACGACGATCCCACCGCCATGACTCACCGTGATTGAGTAACTGCTGCCCTCATCAAGGAAGATCACCACCACCGCGATGCCATCACCACAGAGCGGACACCAATAACAGCCAAACCTAGGCCCAACCGATGGATCCCAACCTTCAAGCCGCTACCAGAAACCCTTCTGAAGACTCCATCATCGCTGCTGCATAGCTGCCTGGATCACTAGCCCACATCGTCCGCGTCATCCTTGATTCTATGCCCAAGGAAGCTTAGCGCAGAAAGCGACGAACCAGACCTCACCGACCATCACCGGGAAACCCGAATACAGCTAGCCTCAAAGCCAAAAGGACCATAACCATCAATACCCATCCGGCAGTGTCACAACGTCAGTGAGGCAAAGCCAGCGCTGACGCTGGAGCGCCACTGAAAGAGAAAAAAATGCGCAAAAGCCTAGGCAGAAGTCGTGCTCTTCTCTCACCGCAGCAGGCGGCTAGGGTTTATGTAATAAGATGGTTCTTAATTTTCAGTGTTTTGAGATTTTGCCATTGGTGTTATTGTAGCTTTCTATTATATAAAGACTCTATTGCACAAGCATTCATTTATTAGATATGGAGTTTTCTAGTGGAATCTCTAAATTTACTCACTTAACCTCCTATGCTTTTTACACTTCCTATCAAATTTTCAAATACTAAATTTATTCACTAAACCTCAGTAAAGTTCCTCAAATAACCTCATTTATATAATTTGCAAACAAACTATTATCTTTAAAATTAAAAAAATTGAGTCATTTTAATGATTTAGTTACTCTATAAATTTGAATTACATATCAATTCCTTAATCAGACAACATAAATCTCTTTTTCAGTAAAAGAAAATCAAATACTAAGTATTGAGTTTAAAAAATTAATTTCTAATCAACAAGAAAATAATATGAACTATTATGTGGTTTTTCTTTTAACTGTTTTTTTTTTCTACTTTAGGTGTGCAAAAATAAAAAAAGGATTAACCATTTTTTTCTTAATGTTTATTTTATTTTCTCTATTTTCTGTACCTCATGATTAATTTTTTTTTTTTTTTTGAAAGGGGGTTGGTGCGGCTGCCCTCAAGCCTTGATTAATGAAACAGTAGAATACAGGGAGGATGAAGGGACATAGAACCTGAACCTCGGATTACAACAAGCATCAAGAGAACATCCTAAATAATACCAAGAGTCTTCACAAAAAATATGTATTCTAACATGCATAAATTAGCAAAGAGTGCACAACTGGCTACTCTATTTGCTTTAACAAAGCGGTGACATAACGAAAAGATAACTCTATAACGAAGAAGCATCATTACCAATAGCATCCTACCACTCGGAGGTCGCGTCCATTTAATCAAGTAAACAACTCGCTGCTTCACTAGGCCAGACAAGGCACACTGAGCGTGCATACCAGGACCAAGGCCACATCACCTTGCCCTAAAGTGGTAGGGACTTATTGCCAACATAAAGCCACATCTTACTAAAAGTAAATAACAATAATACATAAACAAAAGATAAAAATAACATGAGCCCTGAGCCAAAGCCCAGGCCCAATATTCACCTAGCTTAAGCCCAAGTAGAAGACCACTACAGTCACACCACAACCATCTCGCCTGCATCTCACAGGCCATCCCATCATCAGTGGCACTTCCACCTCCATCTATTGTGCTCTGAGAGAGAGCGGACCGCCCACGCTCCGATCTAGTATAGAGTAGACCAGTAATCGGCCTCCCTAAACCAGATTCACCTCACGGAGCATGCCTAACCTGATCTGTGCCTGCACTTTGACCGATAGCATCTAGGACTTGTGCTGCCGCTCACCCATCCATAGCCACAACCCTGCCTCACCTCACCTTCTAGAGATCTCCACATCGAGATCCCAGCCCCGCCTGATTGCAAACCAACCACCGTCGACCTGCAAGCGTTCTGGACAGCGTCGTAACCACCACGCAGGCTACACTACGAATGGACTCACCCCTTCTAGCCCTTCCGACGACGATTTCCCAAGGGTGTGCCGTCGGATCGGGCATATACTTTGACGGAAGACTACGCCGCATAGGGTTTTGTGAGAAAAAGTTTTGAGAGTTTACTTTCCCAGGAGGAGTTTGTTTGTTTGTTTTTTTTTTTAATGGTAGCTTATTATTATTATTATTATTTTGGCAAGTATAATGGATAGACTTAGATTTAGGTCATAATATGAATGATTTTGTTTTCCCTCAAGAATATGTGTTTTCAACATATATATCATACATTTTTATGTCACATGTTCTTCATCATAATTTTTATTCTTATTAAATATATATAAGTGCTTTACTGAGTATGCAGTGAAATTGAAAATTGAAAATAGATAAAATTCATCCCCTTTATTAGTAGCTACAATCAATTTCAAGAATGGCAAGAAAAACATGAGTTTACACAACTTCTAGTAAAGAAAAACCTTAAGCGTGCTCTCTAAGCCGCACCTCCAAGCTTCCAAAGCTGCCATTGATAGTGCCTTGTGCACTACCCCACAGCCCTCGTCCTCCTCTCCTTCATCTTTGTTCTCAAATGGCTTCTCTTGAGGAATTACTGCAAGCTTTCAAGCGTCTCTTGCACTTGCAGGAGATGATGTAATTGATATCACGATGCTGTCCCATGGAAAAACTCGACGAAATTCTCAAGCATACTTGTTGGGAAGATCCCTCTCACCCAAGCCTGTGGAGATCAATGATCTTCGCCGTCACCTTCGTCGGATTTGGGTGTTGGAAAAAAACTTCAAAATCTAGGAAAGATCAAACTCCCTTTTCCTCTACTCTTTTGATCACTGTGGCGACCTGTGTAAGGTGATCAGAGGAGGGCCTTGGAACTTTGCTCGAGCTCCAATAGTGTTGATGGAATATGATGGTGTGACACCAATTGAAAAGATCCCTCTGAATCTGCTATACTATTGGGTATGTATCACTCATATCCCTCCTGTGTATGAGAAAAAAGAAATTATCATGGATATTGCTACTATGGCTGGGCATCCCCTTGAACTTGATGAAAAACTCTTTAAAACAAAGGAGAAATTAGGGTTAGGGTTAGCCATGATATCCTGAAGCCATTTTTTTTTGGAAAAAAGCTGAAAATTGATGTTGGGGTTGAAGAAGTGATTCACTACCACTTTGACAATCTCTTTGGACGTTGTGAGGATTGCTTGCTAATCTTCCATCGTACAGGTTCGTGTTCTGCTGCTGGAAAAAATAAGAACTAGAATATCGTACAAACTCAAGTACCAAAGATTGATTTTCTGAATAGAAATTTTATGGTTGATGACATGCCTTTTACTTTTAAATCATCTATTCCTACTGCTGTTACTGTATCACCTTTTGTGAATCTGAAAGACTCAGGGTTTCGTAAGGCCAAAATGTCTATTGTGCGTCGGGAGCCTGAACAAAGGGAAGATAATGTTTGAGCTATTGTGCCTGTTGAAGAACAGATGCCCAGCAAAAGAGGTAGGCCCACTCCTACCCCTTCACCTCAAAAAGTCCAAACCCCAATCTTGATTGATGAAAACAGGGGACAAATAGCTCAACTAAAGAATCTCAAGATGCCTGAATTCACCACCAAATTTACTGCAAAATCTTAGGGGCTTCAGGAAACTCCAAGAGGTCCAATGGTGCCAGTTGTAGCTGCAGAGATGAAGAAGAAAAGGGGGCGTCCTCTTGAAGCTCGAAATAAAAATCCACCAAAGACCAAGAATGACCAGGAATCTGCTCCTCCATTGAGTCTCACCTATTCACCATGTTCCTCTAGCCCTTCGGTTAAGGGTAAGGGGAAAGAGATTGAGTAATCTGTAAGTTGGTATTTAGCTTGCACACTAAACTTGGCTATGTTTTTGCACTAAATATTTGATCCCTCTGGCGCACCACAATTGCGTGCATTGGCAAAGGAAGGCTCAAGTCAAAAGTAATTTTTTTAAGCCTAGTTTAGGTTTAGTCTTGGCAAGCTCTTTGAATAATTAAGCAAGATTTGTAACAGTAAATGGTATCGGGTGTCTACATGGACTGTTTGTATGTGCCGTTCTAGTCGTTCAATCAATGGAATTCATTTGAACTCAAAAACAAAAAAAAATGAAAATAGATGAGAAAAATAATATAAAGTCTAGAGAAAATTAATATAATATTTTTTTTGGGGGATAATTATTGTCATAAATAGTCATTTAATAATTTACAATAAAGTGAGGTGAAGTTAGTGATTTGGATGTCGTAATAGAAACACTCTGAGAAATGACATCCTTATCTTCTCGTTGAATTAGATTATATATAACAGGACACCATGAAAAAAAAGAGCGAAAACACGACATATAATTTTTCATGTGTTCAAGTAAATCCCTATTTTGTGTTTGGCTCAAATCCTAGGTTACTTGACCTAGTGGTAATAGGGTTAAATTAGAAGGATCTAGATATTCCTATTTAATGTATGATTACCTTTCCTTGTATGATTCGGATTCTATGCATTGTAATCTTCTCTATAAAGAGGCCCCTATTATCAATGAGAATACATAGCAATTTTCTCTCAATTCCCGTTTCTGTAAAACACGTTATCAGCATGAGCCCTAACCCTAGCCTTAGAAACCAAACCCCTAAAACTCTTCTCACCAAATCCCCCGCAGCTTCTACACAACCCTGCGCTCACTGCTCCCCTCGAGCGAACCCTGCATTTGCTGCCCTCGTAGCCCTACGCTCGCTCGCTGACCCCGCAGCTCCTACGCTCCCATGCGCTCGCTGCTCCACATGTGCGCTCTCTGCCACTGTTGCCCTGCAATGCCCGCAGCTCCCGCGTTCAGCTAGCCTTGCACATCCCCGCAGCCTGTTTTCCAACACGCCTGCATCAACACACGTGTGTTCTCAAGCCTCGAAGCAACAAGTAAGTTTTTAAGATTGAAATCCCCGTTTTTGAAGTTTTTCTCTCTTTTCTTCTTTTTCTCGGGGACTTGCAACCTCCCTTCTTCTAGCCCCCTTTTTTCATCATAGGGGAGACCAAATTAAGCTGAACTGTAGGGGTTCGTGCTCACTCCAAGCTTGGAGCTTGTTGAGATCTCCAAGCTTGGAGCTTGTTGAGATCTCCAAACTTAGATTTGTAGAGAATTTATGATCGACCACTTACGTCATTATTTCGATTTAATCCAATACCTCTTGGAATTGAATTTCTTGGAAGCGATTACGCTTAGAAATTCATAATTTCTTGGGAGCAACTACACTCAGAAATTTTATATGTTTTCATGGTAGCCTTTTACGCTCCAAAACTAACCCTAATTTCTTCTTCTTTTTCAGGATGAGTAACCTGAACAAATTGGACTTTGCTCCATTGGGAACAACTGGCTCTAGATATCACAGGTGGGTTCGTGATGACCGCCAACATCTCATGGCCGATGGAATCCTGAATACTTGAGCCTAGCTAGGACGTGCTAACTGTTGAGCAAGCTCAAGCTTTGGAAGCAAATAGAGCAGTCTTAGAGGCAAATAAAGCGAAAGCCATCATCCTAATGACTCGTCATATGTATGATTCGCTCCAGTACGAGTGTATGAATGAAGAAAACCCTAGAAGGGTGTGAGTCTCACTCGATGAAAGATTTGGTAACGTCTGTGACTCCATGCTTCCTGAACTAGAAGTGAGATGGCATAGCCTCCGCTTCTGTGATTTCAAGTCAGTTATTGACTACAACTCAAAAGCACTTCGCATTAAATCTTTAATGGAATTCTGTGGTAAAGAGATCACAAATGCGATGTTGATTGGGAAGACCCTCTCTACCTTCCCCGTCTCTGAATTGATGGTTGCTAAGAACTATCGAATTGATGTTGCTGCAGGACGGATCACAAGGTTTCATGAGCTCATTGGAGCTATGAATGTTGCTGAAAAGCATGACAACATCCTTGTGAAGAGCTATCATTCGAGATCCTTGGAAACCGATCATTTTCTGGAATCCAATTATAGTCACGCCCCTAAGAGAGGGCACCAAGAGCGAAACCCTAATCTTAGGGATACTTTTGGACGTTCTGGTCCATATAATCACTCTACTTGAGAAGGTAACCGCCAAAATAGGCAAACACGGAACCGAAGAGGTAAACGTGGAAAGAGAGAGGGAGGAAACTCCTCTGGCCAGGTTGGTGGTGCCTTCAACACTAAGAACCATCTAAATGATGCTATCAAAGCGCCTCAATCAATGGAGTTTGAGTAAGGACATGCATGTTCTCGATGTGGAGTATCCGATCATTAGGCACACATTAATTTGTAGAGCTTCTGAAGAAATTATCATGGCCTACAAAGCATATTGTGAAGCAAGAGAAGATCAAGACGATGATCTAGAGTGAAGGGTTAAAGACTACAAATCTAGCTTGGATAAATAGATTGCCAATTATGTTTAAGTCTTTATTTTTCCAAGAGATGTAATAGGCAATTACCATATATTTTTGTAGTAAATGCAAATGGTTTAGTCTTTCTTCAAAGAAGGCTCACCCAAAGTAAGTGTGATGTCTAGGAAGGTTCTGAGATTAGTGGTACTTAAACGAGCCTTGATCTACCGACATCTCTCTACTCACATAGTCACATTTATTTTGGAATTACCGAAAGAAGTTAGACGACACTGCCATTGTTTTGCATTAGCTAGAAATTTTGGATTAGATTTTCTTTGGTCAAAAAGACAGTGACGTAACTCCATTGGCTTATGAATAAAATTTTGAATTTTTTTTATTATGACTCAATTTTGATTCTGAGCATATGACTTTGTGACTACAATGGCTAGTATATCAATATTAATTTAAGGACATGGAATAGCCCGAATTCCTCTTGCCCAATGGCACCTTGATTATTGTCACAGAAACTTGATAGGAGCATTTTAAGGCGATGTTTTAATAATTATTTCCTCATATTTTACTTAGTTATTACCTTAAATAAATAAATTTTAATTTAATTTTTATTTTCTAGGTACATTGGAATAAATGGAGAAGAAATGAGCTGAAATGAAGAAATGGAGTTTTCCTGGTCCAACTAGAAATCCCAATCAACGCAGGAATCCTGATGAGGCTAGGAAACCTGAAGGCATTAGGAGACAACATGATGACGTGGGAGATATTTTGGGAGATTAAATCTGATTTTTGCATGGAAAATCAAGGGAGAATTTCAAGGAAGAAAAGGTTCAAAATAAGTCCAGATTCGTTCCTTAATTCCCTCAAGATATGTTGGCTGAAATTAGAGAATAAAATCTGCAATTTTAATGTGAAAATCAAGAGAAAATCAAGGGGAGGATGTTAAGGATAAAGCCATGGAGAGATTTAAGGGAAGAAAGGTCCAAAATGCATCCAGATACAATGTCTAGGTTCATGCCTAGATATTTGGCCCAAAATTAAGAGAAAAATCAGAAATAATCTTGGGAAAATCAGCAACAATATATTAGGGATTGATTTTGGAGCTTTTTGATTGGTCGGATGACACACAGAGCTGACGTGGCGCTACGTGATTGGTCGAAGCTGTGTGGCAAAGCTTGGCCATTCCCCTATATAAACTCCCCTATGCTAGACGTTTAAACACACCTCACACCACAACACACCTCTCTCCATTAGAAAATAAAGATTAGAAAAATTCTCTCCATCCTCTAGTCATCTCCACGGGTTCAAGCAAGGCCAAAGGAAGAAGAAGAAGCCGTGAGCACCACCATCCATCCCCAGCCTTGAAGCTTGCTTTCGAGTTTCAAGAGACCACAACGTTAATCATCCATCTCCATCTTCCATCCACGGTGTAATTCGACCTCTCCTTTGTAAACCTTGTTTTGAATTCGTTGGTTATGTACTAGTTGACGTTTATGTTTGAACAAAATTTTCAATTCTGAAATTTTATATGATTGAATGAAATTTTCAGATTCTATTATTGTAATTCGAGAGTTGCTTATGTGAGTTTGTTTAATTAAATTTGCTTTATAGATATCTTTTGTATTTTAATCTTATGTGGTTCGAAACACTTAGGGTTTTGATATGAATGGTGCTAGATTTAAGAACATGAAATCAACTTTTTGTTTTGTGTAACTTGAATCGAAGTAGTAAAGGTTTTGGGCAAAAACCGAATTTAATTAAAGAGGATTGCAATTAGGTGGACTTTTTCATACTAAGTTGCACACTTGAGTTGATAGCCTTTCCATGTGTTTCATGCGTTAAACATGTCATGATTGACTAGCTTTCTAGGGCTTGATTACATGTTTGATAGGATTAATCTTTGTGCTTTCACTTAGGTTAATTAGCATTGAAAAGTAAAAAATGGGAAATTATTTGCTTTCGAATATTTCACATGATCAACTCCTTTCTCATGACTTAGATGAACAATATTAGGGTTTAATCGAATTTGATCATAGTTTCGGTTTTGATCTTTGTTCTCTCATTCCACCCGTGTATATATGTTTTTACATTTTCTTTATTTTATTTATTTTAGTTTTTAATTTAATAATCCTAAAACCCCCTTTTGTGTTCATTTGTATATATTTTTATTCTTTGTTTTATTTTTGTAAATAATACTTTTTACTTTTATTAATTTGTTTTTGCAATTACAGGTGTACCCTCAATCCCCGGAATAGAACGATCCCTATTTACTATATACTAACGATGACATTTCAGGGTTAAATTATGCGCTTGCTTTTAGCTGCATCAAAACTGTTACGTCCCGAACCTAAATTTACTGTTTTACTAATCATTAGGACGGTAAACGACATTTACTATCACTTTTACTGTCGTTTCAGTACTTTTAGGGGGCCCTAAAATATGACTTTTTGTTCGGGTCAAAATTTGATAAAATGTTCTTCATGAAAGTTGTAGAGGACGTTAAACCGAGCGCGTGCATATGTGGTACTTAAAAATTGGAGTTCATATACGAAAGTTATGGCCAAAATATTAAAGTTACTGTTTATGATAAGTTTCTATAAATAGCCAAGTTACTGTGGTAAGTTTCAATTTTCGGAAACTTACCGAGCCCTCTCCCTTCTCTCTCCCCGATTCTCTCTTCCTCTCCGACCTCTTCACCTTCTTCCGGCCATAACTCCTTCATCTGGCGACAGATTTTGACGTATAAGATGTCGTTTGAAAGCTCTCTTCCTTCTCTTCATTTCTGGGTTCGTTTCGTAGCTTAATATGAACTGTGGAAGGTGCAGCAACGAGAAGAAGAGGACGGTCACTGTAGCAGTTTTGAGTCAACGGCGATATTTTCCGATTCCGGCAGTCTCGGGCCACCAAATTGGCGTCGAAGGTTCGGTTTTTGACATAGGTCATTTCCCCTAAGGTCTTTCATTTCAATTTGCAGTGTAGAGGTCAAATTAACAACTTCAATTTCTAGGGTTCTTGGAATTTCTGGAAAATTTTCACCGGCCAAATTGGAGCTCTTCCAGGTAAAATTGGAACTTGTTGGAGTTGAGAAAGAGGTTGGGTTTGTTGAGTAGATGGTGCTGCCAAATTTTGGTGGCCATCGGAGGTGGTTGCCGCCAGCGCGTGGGGTCCACGCGCTGCCACTGTTGGTGGTGCGTGGAGGCGTGTAGGGCAGTGTTTTAATTCCGGTTTTTAGCCCATTAAATCCTATAAATTGTGTAGAGCTTGTATGTGAAGTTTGGTAATTTTTGGAGAAACTTGAAATTAATTATGAATTTTTGAAGTTTAAGGTTTCGATTATCGAATTACGAGAATCCGACCGTCGGATATATCTCGGTTCTGCCTTGGAACCTTTAAATTAACGAATTGGTATTAGTGGTATAATTTGGGCTAAATCCGAGGAGAATTGGGAGGTGAAATTATGAGGAATTGATTTTAGGAATTGTATTAAATTATTGAAGAATTATTCACGGAATATAATTGTGTACAGGGCGACATACCGAGCTATTGCTCGATGACGGAACACGAATGCGTGATCGTCGGAATAGTACTGTGAGTGGACTTTTATTTTAAATAACGATGCATGTGCATTTATTTAATTGGTTCCAAGGTTATAATTTATTTATCGTATTACTTTGCCGAGCGTATGGTTATTTTCAGAAATGGTTTTGGATATTGATTATTTGAAGATTTTATGGCGTGCGGGGTCACGTCATTGGATTATGCTTATTTTCTTTTATTTATTTATTTCCGATGTGATTTCCGGATTTTTTAAGATGAGTTTCAATGGAGTTGGATATTCTCAATTGTTTATTGACTTTCGGTTTTGGCATCAGGAATGCCTAATTAAGGATTTTGGATTTGGTTGGCTTCTTGGAGATTTTGAGAGATTTTTGGAAATGGGATTTACCTATACTAATTTCCGGTTTTGGTTATGGATTTGAGAATATTTGGGCGTGTGGGACACGCAGTCGATTTATTCCTATTTCTCACTTATCCATTTTAAGATTGAGAGTAATCTTGGCGTGCGGGGTCACATCGTTGAATACATGGTTTCTTCATGTATTTATTGGTTTTCGATGATTTTTCCTCACCATACGCGGGTTATGTGATTAGGTCTCCTCCTCACTGACTTTGTGTTGGTGAGTGGCAGTTGAGGTAGCTTGTTCTCCTCCTCACCTACTTTGTGTTGGTGAGTGGCAGTAGAGGTGATTTATTCTCCTCCTCACGTGGGTGGCAGTCAAGGTTATTAGTTGTCCTCCTCGCACAATCTATGTGTGAGTGGCAGTTGACGGTAGGTAGAGCCTGGGAGGCTCCATTTCCCGTATGGTGATATCTCTTCCCCATATCCTATCATTTCTCGACTAGCGGGGCCCAGTCTGATTTCCGTGTAACCAGCGGGGCTGGTCTTATCCTGTTGAGTATCGGAGTTTCGATCTTTCCTCTCAGTTGTTTGT
>BDJD01001594.1:118187-132441 GCA_002564525.1 Rosa multiflora
CTCACGCTAACGTATTTTATGTACTTTCCCCTGGGCCCTTCGGTTTCAAATGCCCAGTTTGCAGGCGAATTGGTTGAGGTCGGGCGTACACGGAGTTGAGGCATAGTCAACAGCATGGCTTCCGCATCTGCCTTTGAATTAGGTTTTCCTCTTATACCTTTCTGTTAGAATTGCTCTGATTACCTATGGGATTTATGCTAATCGAGTTGAGATGTGTGTTTTGTGAATTGGAGACTGATGTTGATTTGGGGAGCAGGGTGGCTCCAGGAGCATAAGGATAAATTGATTGAGAAGTGTAAATATTTTCTACAGGTTTGGGTAGCCCATTTTAGGGGAAGTTCCGCCAAATTTTTGGTAGAATTTCTTCTAAAGTGGGCCCCGCAGGGTCACTTCGGATTTCAGGGTGAAATCCGGGGCGGGTCCTGTCAAAAACTTTTTACACTCCTAAGGCAAATCGCACCTATGAATAGCCAACAGATTCCATGCGAAAACGCATGTAGAGAACGGAAATGAGTTCCTTTGCAATGCCTCTAACGATTGTGAACAAAAGCGCATCTGAGAGAAGTTTATGTGTCTCTCTAGTGGACTCTATGTCACTATCCCAACTATTAAATCCGATATACTAATGAGAGAAGATCTCTTGAATTTAGACACATATTGGGTTTTTCACAATAGGATAGGTCATCCTGGTCATGATATGATGATCCGTCTACTAAAGACTTCATATGGACATCCTTTCTCTTGAGTGAAATGAAGCATGAATCAAAAGTTGATTCTTAGGGCACCGCTTCAGTCCAGCACCAGCCTAGGGCTGGCGCAGTCCCTATCCATAATGCCATGTAGGGCATTCATCATGGTGATGGCACCCCAGGTGATGGTGCAATCACCAACTTGCTTCAAATAGCGTTTCAAACACTCAGGCTCAACCAAAATCCTCATTGGTTGCTTCTAAAGCTTCTTGCTCATTTTACAAAGCCCGTTCCTTAGGGAAATTAGGACTAAGACTGTCCTATGCAAAGGATATTATAATACTTATTTTGTTCTTACATAGAACCCATGGGGATTCTATGGACCGATTCAACGAACTTGCGGACGTTTAAATATCTCATGATGTTAGTTGACACACAAACATGCTGGTCACATGTTGTGCCATTGTCCACTTGTCATACTGCTTGTGCTACACTCCTAGCACATATCATATAACAACAGGCTCACTCCCCGGATCATCCTATTTCGTCAATCAGAATTGACGATGCTAGAGAGTTTACATCAAAGACTTTCGATTGTTATTGCATTGGGACTGATGTTGGACATTATATTCCCATGAACACACCCAAATGGTTTGGCAGAAATGACTACGATGGTAGTCAGGACATTGGTAATGCACACCAATCTCCTTATATCTGCTTGGGGTGATGCAATATCCCATACAGCTATGCTAATTCATCTACGACCTATCGCCACTGAATGTATCTTTGCGTTAGCTAGTGACTGGGTACAAGTATGTTGTACTTACACACATTTGAGTAAGCCATTTATATGCCAATTGCGCAGCCACAGCGCTCGATGATGGGTCTTCACAGACAAATGGGCAACTATGATTTGAGACTCCAACAATCGTCCGCCACTTAATGCCCTTGCAAGGTTATCTCTTTACCGCTAGATTTGTGGGTTGTCACTTTGATGAGACAGTCTTCCAGTGGTTAGGGGGAGATAAGAACACGAATGTTCAGCAGAAAATACAGGATTTGTCGTGGCCTGTCCCCACTATGTCTCATCTCGATCCCTATTAAAGTGACGAGATCACACAAATATGTTACAAACATGCCTGCAAGGAAGGACGTCTTTACAAGAGGACGTAGCGCCACTCTACACGGAGGTAGGCATAACACCAACGCCATAGAGAGTGGAACTTTGGCATTACAGGCCATGGCCCCAGTTAGGATGCGTGGAAGGCCAATGGGTTCGAAGGATACTTTAGCACATTCCAATCCTTTGATCATCAAGACTCAAAATCCATCTCATGAGTATCTTCCGGATTACGCTTCAATGTCAGAATCTATTCCTGAGAATATAGAGCTCTATGAAAATTACACTAGTGTACATGGGACGTGGGATAGAAACCCCATCATAATTGATGATGTAGTTGCGCATGAGTTTGTTGAGTCAGATGATATTGAACCACACTCCGTTGATGAATGAATGCCAACATAGAGAGATTTGGCCTAAATGGAAAGATGTGATCTAGGTTAAGTTGGATTCTCTAATGAAGATGAAGGTTTTTCAGCCAATGATGCCAACACCTCCTGACACAAAACCTATTGACTAACGGGTCTTCGTTAGAAAGCGTACTGAGAAAAAGAGATGGCAATCTCGCCTTATGGCGCAAGGCTTCTCACAAAACGCCCTGGAATCAAGTACGATGAGACATATTCTCTTGTAATGGATGTCATTGCACTCCACTACCCTGTCAGTTTGGTAGTTTCCGAATAACTGATTATGCAGCTTACAAATGTGGTCACTACGTATCTCTGTGGGGATCTAGATACGGAATATACGTGAAGGTTCATGGTGAACTTCATTTACCCAAGTCAAGTGGCTCTAGACCATGGAGCGCGTTTACAAAGAGGTTGAAACACTCACTCAAGTGACTACTTGATTGGGAAGGGATATGCTCGCGCATTTCCATAATAAGTTTTGAATTCTATCACCGTTCATGTTGGACACGATCTTCATTGGAAGCCCTTAAAGAGTTAAGGGAAACCGTTGAACACTTGAAATCCGAGTTTGAGATGAAGGATTTTGGGAGAACAAGATTATGTCTCAGTTTAGAACTTGAGTATCGTGTTGATAGATTCTTAGGCATTTTGACAAGGTCAAACCTTCAAGCATCCCCATGATCATCCGTAGTCTTGATATGATCCTCTTCGTCCAAAGGGAAGATGACGAAGATGTGCTAGAGGTAGAAGTGCCTTACTAAAGTACAATAGGCGCATTATTGTACTAAGTAGCTCAATGCACAAGTCCGGACGTGTCATTTGCAGTGAACTTGTTAGATAAGGTATAGCTCTGCGCCAACGCAACGCCATTGGATTGGTGGAAAAAGAAATTTTTAAGTACTTAAGATGTATGATTGATATGAGCTTGTTTTATCCCTACAGAGAGATGATAGATTTGGACCCATCACACACCAGGAACCCCGCCAACACTGGTCTGCGTCCTATATACCCATCCCAAAACAATATATGTTTTGAAAGGTTTTGCTGATGTTGGGTATCTCTCTGACCCACACAAAGGTCATTCCCAAGCTGGTTATGTGTTCACCATGGGTAAACATCATGATATCTTGGAGGACTACAAAACAGACCCTAGTCGCTATATCTTCGAACAATGTAGAGATTATTGCTCTTCACGAAGTGGTTCGTGAATGTATATGAATTGGATCCATAATTACGCATGTTCGAACAATTGTGGTTTGAAGTTTACTACAGATGAGCCTACGAGCATAAAGGATAATGCTACTTGTTTTGAACAAATGAAGCAAGGCTACATCAAAAGTGACAACACCAAGGATAATCACCAACAACAAACACTCCTTAAGATCAAAATGAACTAGGTTCGATCTGAGGACAATATGGCAGACTTGCTCACTAAGTCATTGGCTAAATTCCACTTTCGAGAAACATGTTGGTAGCATCATTTGTGGAAGTTATCCGAACTCCACTGACCGTAGTCGTCAGGGGAAGATGTAGACATCAGTGGGAGGTGTCTACATGTATGGTCTCGAAACGTGAAGGGTGTGTTGTGCTCTTTTTCCCCTTCGACCGAGGTTATTTTTGTCCCACCGGGTTTTTCTTACTCAGCAAGGTTTTTAATGAGGCAACGAGAGAAGCACCGCGTTTGGGCGACACAAGGGGAAGTATTCAAGTAAATTCATATTTTGTGTCTGACCCAAACCCTAGGTTACTTGACCTAGTGGTAGTATGGTTAAATTAGAAAGATATAGATATTCCTATTCAATGTATGATTACATTTCCTTGTATGATTCAGATTTTAAGCATTGTAATCCTCTATATAAAGAGGTCCATATTATTAATGAGAATACATAGCAATTTTCTCTCAATTCCCGTTTCTCTAAAACATCATGATTATTTTGAAGTTATTACATTCATTATTACTAAACTAACTGCTTTAGTATCATTTATGTGACTGAGGTGAGGGAGATCATTATAACCTGCAAAATCAGGCACGAAGATCAATATTAATTGAATGTCACCATTCACACTCACCAAAGACACCAAAGACATACGTCTTCATATCTTATGAACTTAGTAATTTATGTGGCTTACAGATAATAATCAATATTAATTATTCCCCCCATAGGGTTAGCGATTTTTGTGAAAGCCTCTTTAGAAAGGTCGAGAGTAAATGGGCATCCGGGACAATGATCTATAATTTTTACCGTTACGTTTTCATTGGTGCAAGGAGGCGGTACGAGATTCCTAGGACCTGTGCATTTAACCGTGACAAATTTCCCACATGCCGCACCATTGTTCCATATCGCGTCACCTGCTGCTGCAATCATCACACCTTCTTGGGTATAATTGTAGCATGCTGATGCTGTCAACAAAAACATGGAGCTTACATTTTGAGAATGTTGACTAGCGTCAGGTTTCTTTAACATACAAAACAAGTTCATGAAAAAGCTAGAGAAAGCTATAGGTAAAAAAATAATAAAAATCATTCATTTTACATCAAATGAAAGCTTTAAGATCTCTTCAAATAAATACTCACGAATATAGGTTGTGTAGTAAGTAGCAATTCCTGGTGTGGCCATAGATGTCGACATGAGGCAGGCGACAATGCTCAAGATAATCAAAATATTCTGAATCCCCATTTGTTTCTTTCCTGTATGATTACTAGGAGAAAAACTATATGAATATCGGTATCTTTTGAAACTTAACAGATATGATCACATTGTATTTCCTCATCCCTTTTTATACCATAGTCCAAAACTAGTACCACTACCTACCATATTTTCACTATATATGTCAAGAACAATATTCATGTATGGTCTAGTAGTCAGCCCTTGCTTTAATGGCACATAACAATTTTGACTCTATATTTTGGTAGACTAGTTTGAGACTCATATATCTCTAAACCATCAACCAATTTTGAATAACCATTTTGGCAATTTCTATATATAGTGGTAAAATAAATTTATTATTAATTACCAAAATGTGAAAATGAAATGGAATTGGTCTATTCATTTTATTTCATAGCCCTTTATATATGGATAGAATTACAATGGAAACATCGATTAACACTTGGTGTGAAGATCTGGAGTTTATTCAAGGTGTGTTTGTGTCTTATTTTTCTCGTTTGTACACTTCTGAAGGGTGCAACAATATGGAGCTAGTCCTTGATACAATTTCGACGAAGGTATCTGATGATGTCAATGGCATGCTATTAAAGAAGTTTGAAAGATGGGAAGTAGAAGTGGCGTTGAAATATATGGGTGCTACGAAATCCCCGGGGTTGGATGGAATGTCTGTGTTGTTCTTTAAATCCTATTGGCATATAGTGGGAGATTCAATTTGTGACTTTTGTTTGGGTGTGTTGAATGATGGGAAGGCATTTGAGGAGTTCAATCATACTTTGATTTCTCTTATTCCAAAAACTGCTAGTCCTAAGAATGTCACTGAATTTAGACCCATCAGCTTATGTTCAACAGTGTATAAGCTGATTTCTAAAATGTTAGCCAATAGGTTGAAGAAGTTTTTACCAGACATTATTTCTAGCACCCAAAGTGCTTTTGTTCCAGGACGGAATATACATGATAATGTTATTGCGACTTTTGAAACGATACATTCTATTCGGGTTCAAAAGACAACTACGGAGCTTAAGATGGTTTTAAAGTTGGACATTAGCAAAGCGTATGATCGGGTGGAATGGAATTTTTTAGCAGAAGTGATGAAGAAATTGGGGCTTGCAGATGGTTGGGTAAAGTTGGTGATGAAGTGTGTGAAGTCAGTATCTTTTTCCATTTTGCGGAAAGGGCAACCGGTTGGGCACTTTACTCCTACTAGAGGCATTTGTCAAGGTGATCCTCTGTCCCCGTATTTATTTCTTCTTATCTCTGAAGGATTGTCTGGACTCCTACATCGAGCAAATGTGGCGGGAATGTTTCATGGGGTACGAGTTACCTCTACAGCCCCATCTGTCTCTCATCTTTTATTTGCGGATGATAGTCTCCTATTTGTTAATGCGACTGTTCATGATAGTATTCAGTTGAAGCAATGTCTGCTACTGTATGAGAGTGCGGCAGGACAAAGGATTAATTTTCAGAAGTCGGCTTTATCTTTTGGTCCAAATGTTCCTGATCAACAAAAAATAGAAATACAAGAGATTTTCAATGTGCCGGTTGTCGATTTCCATGAAAAATATTTGGGGTTGCCAACAACTATTGGTAGGAATAAAAAACAAGTTTTTCGGAAGATGAATGAGAGATTGGATACTCATTTGCAGGGTTGGCAAGGGAAGTTCCTCTCAAAAGCGAGTAAGCTTGTTCTTATTAAAGTTGTGGCTCAAGCTATTCCCACTTATTCTATGAGTGTGTTCCAGTTGCCAATTGGTATTTATAAGAAGTTCCAATCTAAGGTGAGCCAATTTTGGTGGAGTAAAGGTGGTGGTGCTAGAGGTATACATTAGGGTGGCTGGGAGAAGTTATGTAAACGAAAAGTAGATGGAGGTCTTAGTTTCAGGGATTTGCGGACATTCAATCAAGCAATGTTAGCTAAAACTGTCTGGAGGATTTTCTGGGGTGGGAGGTCGCTGGTTAGTGAGATTTTGCAAGCTAAGTACTTTCCGAACACATGTTTTTTGAATGCTTCTTTGGGGACAACCCCTTCGGCAGTTTGGAGAGGATTGATTTGGGGTAAACAGGTGCTTGATTGTGGAACTAGGTGGCGTATTGGAAATGGTCAGCAAGTTAGAATTAGAGACGATCATTGGTTACCTTGCCCTACTAGTTTTAAAGTTGTATCGCCTGTAAATCTTCCAGCAGAGTGGACTATGGCTAACCTACTTACAGAGTCTGGGCTTGGAATGTTCCTTTAATAAAATCAAGCTTCCTAGATCATGAGGCAGCGATGATATTAAGTATGCCTTTGGGGTTACGAATGATTCCGGATAGGTTGGTTTGGCATTATACGAAGAATGGAAGCTACAGTGTGAAAACTGGGTATTGGTTGGCTCATGATTTGATAGCAAAAAAGAGTGGAAGTGTGGCTGAATGTAGATCTTCAAGTGTGTCGGTAGTTTGGAGAAAAATTTGGGCTTTGAAAGTACCACATAAAATTAAATTATTGCTTTGAAGGGCTATTCTAAATTATATTCCATGTGGCCAGAATTTGTAAAGAAGAAAGATAACACCAGATGCCTCGTGTTGGCTTTGTAATGCAACTGTGGAATCTACAATTCATGTATTTTGGGAGTGTCCTCATGCAAAAAGGGTCTGGAAGCTTTCTTTTTTACGTGAAGTATGTAAGGTAGGGCAAGAACCATCTCTATTTGACCTTATTGCACATGTCATTGATACCGCTGTTGGTAGTGACTTGGAAGCTTTTGGATTTATTGTTTGGTGGATTTGGAAAAATAGAAATCTTCACCGTCATGGTGAAAGGACTTTAAAGCCAGAGGAATTAGTTTCTGCAGCTGGAGAGTGGCAGTTACAATTTGATGCAGCCAATGCGAAAGCTAACAAGTGTGAACCGCGAAGAGATGTGCAAGGAACAGCGAAGGAGAATCTGAATTTGGAGCGTCATGTTTGGAAACCTCCTAATTTGGGCTGCCTCAAGATGAATTTTGATGGGGCAACAGATGTTAAGAAAGGTGTATGTGGGCTGGGAGTTATTTTCCGACATCATCAAGGAAATCTACTGTGGGCTATGGCAGTTCCCCAGGTTGGTAATATTTCACCGAGAGCTGTGGAGTCTTTGGCATTACTGCATGGTCTCAGGTTTGCTCTACATGTTGGATTTTTGAGTTTAGAAGTTGAGGGAGATGCGCTAACAGTACTAAATGCATTGTATGATGTGAGTGGTGATCTAAGTTCGGAAGGCCATATTTTAGATGAAGTTAACCAGTTAGTTTTATCGTTTTCTAGTTATAATTGGCAATTTGTGAAGCGTGATTGTAACATGGTTGCACATCGCCTTGCAAAGGAAGCTTTGCAGTTAAGTCAACCTTTTTTGTGTTTGGAGTCGGGGCCAGTTTGGCTCCATCAGTGTGTCAATATGGTCTTCACTTGTGAAGTCTAAAGTGGGGAGAGTCTTCTTTAGAGCTCTTTGTACCCAATATCATTGTAATCTTCGTTCTTTAATGAAGTTATTCATTGAAAAAAAAAAAAAAAAACATCAATTACAATAATGATAGTAAATTCTGATTGTGATGTATATTGCAATTTCTAGATTCCCTCTTCGTTAGTTTCTTTGACGAAAACACATAATGTGCTTTTCCTTTAACACTCCCCCTTGTGCCAAGTTAAAGACGAAATGGTGCATGAGTTGTTGCCTCACTAAAAACCTTGCCAAGTAACAATAAAAACCTTGTAGGACAAAAAATAAACCTTGGTCGAAGGAAAAGAGCACAACACACCTCTTACATTTAAGGATGACATGTGTGTGTTAGACTCCCCCTGACGTCTACACCTCCCCCTGATCCTTACATTAATCAAGGGAGTTTGGAAAGTCTTCGCATTCATATATTTTTCACATGTTTCTCAAATATGGTCTTAGGCAATGATTTGGTGAACAAATCTGCCACATTCTCCTCAGACCTTACTTGATTCACTAGAATCTTGAGGAGATCCTGTTGTTGTTGATTGTAGAAAAAACTTTGGCGATATATGTTTTGTATTATCACCCTTGATATAACCTAGGTTCATCTATTCGATGCAACCTGCATTATCTCATAAATGCAAGTAGGCTCTTCAGTGGTAGAACTCAAACCACTAGTCCCTCGAATATGTGTAATGATAGCTCTTAACCATATACACTCATGAACCGCCTCATGTAGAGCAATGATCTCTGAGTGGTTCGAGGAGGTAGCCACAAAGGGTTTGCTTGGTTGATCTCCAAGATATTACCATGTTCCTAATGGTAACAACCTTTATGTGGATCAGAGAGGTACCCAGCATCAGCAAAATCAACTAAAACATCATTCGGGGTTTTGGTGTAGCGAGTGGTGCTTTTGCCATCAACATTTCCTTTAGGGATTGCAGTTCCATCTGCGGTCCCTCTTGTCTCTCTGTAGGGAAAGAACAGTCCCAAGTCAATGGTTCCTTTTAGGCATTGAAAAATGTTCTTGATACCATTCTAGTGACTCTACGTTGGCACTGAGCTAAATCTAGCTAACAAGTTCACTGAGAATGCAATGTCTGGTCGAATACATTGGGCTAAATACAATAATGCTCCTATTGCACTTAGATAGGGAATTTCAGCTTCCAACACCTCTTCATCATCTTCCTTTGGAAGAAATGGATCTTTCTTTGCATCCAAACTTCGACTGATCATGGGAGTGCTAGCAGGATGCGCTTTGCCTATGTTAAATCGCCTGAGCATCTTTTGAACTTACGCAGACTGGTTGATTAGTATTCCACAAACTCGGTGTTGTAGTTCAAGGTCTAGACAGAATTGAGTTTTTCCAAGATCCTTCATCTCAAATTCAGATTTTAAGTAACTCGCGGTTTCTCTTATTTCATCAAGAGTACCTATTATGTTCATATCATCGGCATATACAGCTACAATTGCAAATCCATAACTTGTTTTCTTTATGAATACGCAGGGGCATAATTCATCGTTCTTCTATCCCTTCCTAATCAAGTAATCACTTAGACTATTTCAGCCTGAATTATTTCAATCTGTAAAGTGAGCGTTTTAACCTAATTACAAACGCACTCTGTGGTTTAGAGTCACTTGACTTGGATTATGTAATTAGTTAATTTTTATTTATTGTGTAGAGAATAAGTGAAGTTGCGGAAACGAGATAGAATGATGCAAAAATGGTGAACATTTGAGTTTTCGACAAAAGAACAAAATTGTGGATTTGTTAATTGCTTAATTAAGCTTAATTGGTTAATTGTGCCTCCAAGCATGCATGCACGTGTAGTAATTGTTTGCCTTATCCAATAAGGCCATGACATGTGGGATCAATATTCCATTTTCATTATTCCAACCCATCAGAGCGGTATTTCATCCTTTCTCTTGCATTGACCACTGATGGTGACCCAATCATCTCCACCTTCACTTATTGAGCACGTGCCAGACCTCATCTTCTTATCTTATCCCATCTTTTTCTCTTGCTCACGAAAACAGTGACCACCCATTATTATTTATTCCTTCCCGTCAACATATACAAGGGCCGCACTCTCCATTATTCATATATCTTCCCCTTCTGCCGCACACCAAAAGGGGGCAGCCTTTGGCCTGCTCTCATCCTCCTTCCCCTCCATCCTTCATCTTTTCTTTTATGTTTCTTTTGGGAATTCAAGAAGGACTCACTTAAGCTTTAAGGAGACATCATCAAGAGCACCACATCTCCATTTTGGGTAGTTAGGTGAAGAAATTGCTTGATTCATACTAGCATATAGCTAGGAGTGACCAAGTCAATTCTCCCCTCTCTTCCTTATCATCTCTTTCATATTTTTTCTATACTTTTGATGATGTTTCTAAATATGGGTAGTGAGTAGTTCTTTGGGAAACTAGGGTTTGATCCCTAGCATGGATTTATTGTTATAAATATGTTTTAATTTAATGTTTTTTAATTTCGTGTTTGGCATATGTTCTAATCTATTATATTTGGCTTAGATGCATGATTATGAGCTTGATTAACTCTTGAATGTGTAGATGAGCATGTCTAGAACAAGTTAGGGGATCTAATCACTTCTCAAATTTATGGCTAGCACACTAGTTTAGAACATGGTTAGTTACAATACCAATTTCGATTGCCATATTGGCTAGCTTGGGAACCTTGATTCTAGGACTCTTCGCCTTTTGGTGCATAAGAGGCCCTAACAAGGCTCTAGATTGTCCCAATTGAACTTCTACGGCCATTGATCCAGAGTAGGAATATCCTTTAAGGAATCTAATGACCCATGAGCCTTGAAAAGCCTTGGGTAAGGTTCTTGATGCGATTATACATTGTTTGACCATGGTCGGAATATATTTGTGCATTGAATTTGGTTAGGAGGATACCCTAGTGACTTAATTTGCATTTCTTACTTTTCTTTTCTTTATTTAATTCAGTTGTTAGATAAAGTTTTCATTTAAATTCTTACAATTTAATTATTAGAAAATTACAATTACAATTACAATATCGAATGACAATTTCTATCTCATTGTAAATAGTCATCACTAGGCTCTTAGTTTTGATTAGGCTTGGTGAAAACCAAAGCCGAGCATTGCTAAGGCTTGGTGCCTTAGAATAGCATTTTTTTTTTCTTTTTTTCTTTTTCTTTTGTTTGCTTAGTGACTTTAGTTCCGACTACCCAAGGAAATTGGGTTAGCCACTAATCCCCGTGGTATGATAAGTTTGGGCTCAATACTTCCCTATCTTGACAATGATACGTACGCTTGTGTAAATGTGTATTCAAGTCAGCCATTTGTAACAAGAGAGAAGATAAATTATGCAGTCATAAAGACATCCACGTGAATTATTTTCCAAAAATATAAATTATATTTCAAGACCAAGATTCGTAATGGTCACATTTTTTCGATGCTATATGAAAATGCTATATCAGAGTAAGTGTGTATGTCTAATGCGCATGAATTTTCATTATCATGGCAAAACGGAGTTTATATGTTGCATTCTAAAAATAACCATAGCACATTTAATAATAAGAAAACATAGCATATATAAAAAAATTGCATGGCATGCTCAAATTTCACAAATATACAACAAAATATATGCTATACATAATAATAGCAATAATATATCATGCGTAAAATAAAATATAAACAATAACATAATGTAAAGGCATGCATAGGACTAATTATATAAGCGTAGATAAAATAAAAAAAATGCTCAAAATTTCATAAATAATAAAAACATAAACAATAAAATATAAGCCATGCTTAAAACTAGTAAACATATATAAAATTCACATGCTTTAGATTCCACAAATATATATCACATATATAATAAGAAATAATATAGCATGCTCAAAAGATCAAATGATAAACAATTAAATATACTGGAGTATGAAATTAAATAAAGAAAAAAAAACATACTTGGTTTCTAGAAAACAAAACAATCCTAGTGCACGCGTGTGTTGATACAGGAGTGCGTAGCGATATTTTTAGGCTTGTGAAAAATTAGGCCGCTTCCTCTTTCTTTTCAGTAGTGGGCCACTGGGCCTTGTTCTTTTTTCTTTTTCTTTTTTTCTTTCTGGGCCAAAGGTCCTGCTTTTTTTCTTCTTCTTCTTCTTCTTCTTCTTCTTCCTTCTGGGTTTCTGTCCTTCTTCTGGGCCAGAGCGGAACGCCGCAGGTGGGAAGCCGGGCGTAAGTCTGAGGCTGCGAGGATGTTAGGCTGAAGCTCGCTGGGCAGAGGCTGTTGGAGGCTGGAGCGCGCGATTATGGGCTGTTGGAGGAAGACGAAGGCGGTCTAGTCAGAATCGTGCTAGAATCGGGTTGGAGGACTTCTGGGTTTCTGTCCTTCTTCTGGGCCAGAGCGGAACGCCGCAGGTGCGAAGCCGGGCGTAAGTCTGAGGCTGCGAGGATGTTAGGCTGAAGCTCGCTGGGCAGAGGCTGTTGGAGGCTGGAGCGCGCGATTATGGGCTGTTGGAGGAAGACGAAGGCGGTCTAGTCAGAATCGTGCTAGAATCGGGTTGGAGGAGCGCCTAATTGTGCCGGAATTGAGCCTTGTCGGAGCTGGGCGTGGAACCATAGCCGAGTCAGGTCTTCTTTGGAGGTTTCTTCTAGAGCAGTATCCAAAGGGGAAGCTCAAGGGGGACGAGGGCGGTCAGTGGGGCTGGACGGGGCCTGTTTGTGAGGCCAGAATTTTTTTTATTATTTGGTTTGTGGGGCTAGAATATTTTTTATTTTTTTTTAGGGTTTTTGGGTGGCGGCAGAGAAAAAAAAATTCTAGGGTTTGGATTTTTTTTCTCGAAGCTAGGGTTTTTTCTCTGGTATTTGCTTTGAGCGTGCTGATAACATGTGAATGTAAAATGGAATTGGTCTACTCATTTCATTTTATAGTCCCTTTATATAGGGATAGAATAACAATGCAAACATCAACTACAATAATGATAGTAAATGCTGATTGTGATGTAAATTGCAGTTCCTTGATTCCCTCTTCGTTGGTTTCTTTGACAAAGGCACATAATGTGCTTTTCCTTTAACACAAAATATATTGTGGCAATTTCTATGCCAAACCATCAACCGATTTTGAATAACTTAATGTGGAAGGTTATTAATAGATTTATTTTGCATATAACAGAATAGGAAGGTCCCTTCTTGGCAAAGCAAATAATTTCCTGAATAATTATGTCATTTCTAAAAGTAGTGGTATTTGCACTTGACATTCTACTCTTGGTCAAAATTGTTATGTGCAATTGAAGCAAGGAGTGAATACCATACCATAAATATTGTTCGGGACATATATAGTGAAACAATGGTAGGTGGTACTAGTTTTACAGTATGGTATAAAAAGGGATGAGGGAATACAATATGATCATATCTCTGAAGTTTCAAAAGATACAGGTATTCATATAATTTTTCTCCTAATAACTATATAGGAAGAAAACAAATGGGGATCCAGAATATTTTGATTATCTTGAGCGTGGCCGCCTGCCTTATGTCGACATCTATGGCCACACCAGGAATTGCTACTTTCTACACGAGGTATGTTCGTGAGTATTTATTTACGGAAAGAACTTGGCTGACCAGCCCTGGTCAGGAGGGGCTGACCACAGCCACTAACAATCTGACAGCTGTTTTTTTTTTTTTTTTTTTTGCCCCTTCCCTTTCGGTTCTCCTTGTTCAGTTCTTCCTCTTCCTCTTCCCTGTGCTACTCTGCTCCAATTTTCAAATGCCAAAACTACCCTCCACCACCAGCACCACCCCACCCACCCAACCCAACACCAGTCCCACCACCTCGACAACCACACCCACCACTCGCCGCCGCCGCCTCAAACCCCACAGAATCCGCTTCAACCGCCCCCGCCTCCTCCGCGGAGCCCAAGCTCCGAGACCAC
>BDJD01001594.1:132609-153712 GCA_002564525.1 Rosa multiflora
AAAAAAAAAAAAAAAAAAAAAAGACAGCTGTCAGATTGTTAGTGGCTGTGGTCAGCCCCTCCTGACCAGGGCTGGTCAGCCAAGTTCTTTCCTTTATTTACAGAGATCCTTAAACTTTCATTTGATGAAAAATTTATGATTTTATTATTTTTTTACATAGGCATTCTCTTTTTCATGAACTTGTTTTGAATGTTAAAGAAACCAGACACTAGTCAACATTCTCAAAGTTTAACCTCGATGGTTTTGTTTACAGCATCAGCATGCTATGGTAGTACCCAACAAGGTGTGATGATTGCAGCAGCAGGTGACGCCGTATGGAACAATGGTGCAGCATGTGGGAAATTTGTCACCGTTAGATGTACAGGTCCCAGGAATCCGGTACCGCATCCTTGCACCGGTGCAAGCGTGACAGTCAAAATTGTAGATCATTGTCCCGGATGCCAATCTACTCTCGACCTTTCTAAAGAGTCTTTCACCAAAATCGCTAACCCTGTTGCGGGAATAATTAATATTGATTATTATTAGTGAACCTCACAAATTACAAAGTTCATTAGATATCAAGACATGTGTCCGCCGTGAGTGTGAATGGTGAGATTCAAGTGCCTGATTTTCCAGGGTATAATGATCTCCCTCATCGATAGTTGAAGCAATTGGTTCAGTAATAATGAATGTATTACCTTCAGAAATAATCGTCAGATCATATGTTGTCTTTTTAGTTTTTTTTTTTTTTTTCATGGTGACCTATTATTTATAATCTAATTCAACCAAAGACACTGAAAAAAAAAATAATGAAAAAAAATTTGCACTTAAATACTTTACTAATTAGAACAGATGAGAAAAACTGGAACATATTTACACGCACGCAAAACCATCTCTGTCTCTGTAGTTTTCTTGGCTCATTTTGATATATCATGTTACAAATGGTATTTTGAATAAATAATAATTTAGTAAATGTTGAAACTGAAAAAAAATCAGAGTCCAGAAATGATATGGTGATGGTCTTTTAAATCAGAAAAATCAAGAGCCCATATTGGTGCACAATTATACGCTTGTATAAGCTGTTGCGAGACCAAAAAAAAAAAGGAAATACATTCATACATATCTGTTGATAAGCTTAAAAGTTTGAATGGCAAGCAAATGTGGATAATTGCATTCAAGATTTTGGTTGGCTTTGAATAAATTCAAACGGCAAGCAAAGAAGATATATTGCTAGTCAAAGTTTGACCAATTTAAACGTCAAAGATAGATACACTGTCATGCAATATAGTTGGAGATAAACACATCTCATTCAAATTTTAAATTACAAGTATGGGGAGACTGGTAGCTATCTGATCAGCAAGTACACTACTATATAAAGGTAGTGGTGTGAAGAGAAGAGGGGGGAGGAAGAAATCAGCGAGCAAAAGCTAAAGCTCTGCCGAACAGAGGGGGAAAAAAGAAGCAACAATTAATTGTTGAAGTTCTGCCGAGATAAAGAGTGACGACAAGCCAAGCTGCAGGGGAGAAGCCCAGGTATACACCACGTCATGCTATTCTTGTCTTCTTTGACAGAGAACTAAAAAGCTTGCTTCAAACAAAAGGAGGGCTGTTCATGAACAACCCATACCCTTTTGAAAACAACCATGGTCGTTCATGAAGGCCAAACTCCATTGGGATCTCCTCCTGCATTAAGACTAACATGGTCGTTCATGAATGGCCGATGTCTTAATACAATCCTGGTTGCTGCAAATTCCAGCATTGGAACATAGTGTCACTAATGGCCGAGTTCCGATCACTCTCCACATTCACCCTCTTTGAAAAACAGAAATACCCGCCACAACTAAAGATCCTCCCAGCTTTCTATCTCCCATTCAGTATGATAAACCACCACCCCCAAAGCAAACCATACCAAGTACCAATCACATCAAGCAAAATGATTGAAGCCTCACCTTTGTTTTTTTGGCCTTCGTTTCTTCTCTGTAACCTGTAAACAAAAAGGAAATGAAAGACAAACTTAAAGCAAAGCTACGGACATAAAAGAATATTACCTCAGAGACTCTATACTCGCTTTGTTAACAGAGATGATCGAGGTGTTCTTTTGCTAAATGAGTACAAAAGCCTCGGTGGAGGAGACACAATTAAGCCTGGATACAAAAGCACAGAAGTCTTAAAATAGATTGTTAATTTAAAGTCGTGGTGATTAATTAACAGGAAAGACAAAGTGCAACAAGGTTAATTGTTTTGGAGAATGCTTTGAATTAAAACGGTGGTGAAGCGGTGGTGGACAGAGGTGAAATTTAAAGCAATTTCTTTGTCTCTAAGAGTGATGCTGCAGATGTCAAGCAAACAAGCTTATGATGAATAGCTTTACATATATTTAAGCTTGTCATAACGTGCTGCAAGTCAAAGCTTTCAATATATCTAATTGAACAAAAGTGCTGCAAGTTGGTTTTGAATACAAGTCAAACCAAGAATGCCTAGCTACGTGCTCATCTCTCAATCAAAGGAAAGCATGCAAAAATCAATACTCAATCAAAAGAAAGAAGATGACAAAAAATTATGGCAAGAGTCTTCAAATATATAACAATTGCAAATGGTGGTCAAATGGGTCTAATGATCAAGAAGACAAAAGATCAAGCTTAATTATTCAAGTATGCGAACATGTGGGCAGAAGCAAAGTGTAATTAACCAAATTGCTTTGCTTCCTGGAATCAATACAAAGGATGGTGGACAACAAAGGAAGAAAAGTATATTTGATAAATTATGGCATTCACAGAAGGGTCGTACCAGAAGAAGAGTCGCACCAACTTTTCGTTCCTGCACACTGACTAATCGCTCAAGTGCTAAAATGGGAAATTGAACCTGCAGCAGCAAAGAAACAAATTTGGAATCTTAGTGGGTGTTTCAGTTGATCGAAATCCATTGAGAAGAAATAAGAAATACGGAGGCTTTACCCAGTTCGTAGTTGCAGCATTACGGACATGCAACCCTCTATTTATGCAGAGCCAGGCTTCAGGTTTCCCTCTCCAAGACGAAGTGCAAGAGTTAGCTTCCATCTCCAATACGATCTCCACTGGCTTGAGGCAACGACGAAAGATCCCACTTTTCTGATGTGAGGATAGAATTCATCAGTTTAGTATTATGGATGGAGTGGACAGTTTCAATTGGGCCTAACGCAAAATAAAGCTAAAGGCCTGGAAAATGGGTGTCCAAATCATTCGGGCCTGACCCAGCATGGAGCTAAAGGCCCAGAAATACTAAAGAAATACATACCACCTTTTAAACCCGTTTACCTCGATGTTTGAGCCTGGTCAAATTCGTTTGTCAACAAAACAAAATCCCATTCACACGGCCCAGTACAAATTTCAACACATCGGGTGCCCAAATTAAATTCGGGTGTCTGCAGAAGAAATATATCCAACGGATTCGAAAGTAAATATATATGTACATCCGTTGACACAAAAATTCTCCCAACACCTGAAATACAAACTCAAGAACTACAACGGTTTGATCTCTCCTCGAGGGTATGTAGGCAATCTAGCGACCCACTAGATGCAACCGCAATTCCAAACAAAATCTCTGACTCCCTGGTTCATCCAATCCGAATCCCTGACCTCATCAGTCAAATTATGCCAAACACCAGGAAACGTCACAGCCTTTCCAAATAAAATCCATGACTCCCTGGTTCATCCAATCCGAATCCCTGACCTCATCAGTCAAATTCCGCCAAACACCAGGAAACGTCACAACCTTTCCAAACAAATCGAATCTCTGGTTCACTTACACCAAATTCGTCCAAACACTTCCTATTCTAAAAAGCAATACCTTCCAATGCGTCATTCACCCATTGGAAATCTTGAACTACGAATGGCTTGATCCCACTCCAAGGGTACGTAGGCAACCCATTCAGATATCCGGGTGCAGCCGCAAAACAAACAAACAAACACACATCCACAATTGGTTTCTTCATAAATGGAATCAAAGGGTGTTTCCCTGTAACAAGGGATTGTAATTAAGAGACACATTCTGTCTTGAATGGGTCGAACCCAAAATAATAAAAACTCTATTCACTAAATGAATACGAGTGAAATTATGTTGGGTGACATTTACGCTCACAGTGTGCAGATTTTCTCTCAACAGCGGCAGCCGGTCTGCCGGATTCCGGCGAAAGTTGGCAGAAATCAGGCGACCGGTGACGGGCTCCGGCGAAGTCTCCTATGGTTTCTCTGTCTTCCATTTTCTCTCTCTCTCTCTAAGTAACAAAGGGGTGAGGGTAAAATGATATTAAAAAAAATTTAAAAAAAAAAAAAATCTGAATGGGGTATTAGGAAAGACTCCCTTAGAGTGTATTGGGTAAGAGGGAATTAAAAAAACTTAATGAGGTAAGTGGGAAAAAAATCCCTAGAAATGGGGTAAATGGACAAAATCCCTATCCATAAAATTTGAAACTCTTTTTTCTATCTGTTCCCAGCAGTCACTGTATTTATGTTGTTTCTTCCAGCACAACCCTTAAACCTAAGATGCAATCTTTAATTCGATTATTTCAACGTTTTCAGGAGCAAATACCCAAAACGAGACGTGGAGCAGCCAAGCAGGAGATCCATGAATTTATGAGATTAAGTATATATTTGCAGCAATATCAAGGTAACAAGGTCGACCCTTTCAAATTGCAATTTGAGAAGCACAATCTCTTGTCAACCTTGATGAATGGACTCAATGGGCACTTACTAAAGGGGTTGAATTGCTTCATCGTCAACTTGGTTTTTGAATGATTTGAGGAGATCATTATGTTTTCTTTCACCGTTTACTTATTGGCTCAATCTTAAATCTAAAACATTTGTCACTAGAGACATGTACTCTAAGACCTCCTAGCTACAACCGATTTTGACGGATTCAATAGGCTAACTACTCTTCGTCTTTATGAAGTTTTCCTCGATCAAAGTCTGATGGCAAATTTCTTCTCTACTGAGTGTTTGGTATTCTTCGTCATGGGTTTTCTGTGTATGAGTTTTGCTAGGTTTAAAAAAAAAGAGAAAGGGCATAATAGGAAAACTTCTTGGTTGTATTTAGAGATTTTATTAATTTGTTGGGTGTAAAAAATTTGCTGGATATACTTAGATATTTGGTTGGTACATTTATAAAGACCCTTCAATTTCAACCAAAATAGGTGTCGTTTTTAATTTAAATTTCTCTATTTATTTCGAAAACAAGACTTTTTCCCCAATCAAAAAAAAAAAAAAGACTTTTTCAATTCCAGGCAACAATCAGCATCGATTCTTAAAAACAAATCGATGTATAATCATTATAATCATCATAATCTTATATGTTAACTATATTTAATTCTTCATATTTTCATATTTTATGCTTAATAAAATATATCTCGAACAATACCTAAGTGAACATTTAAATCGATTGCAATTTCAGAAATGATGTCTAATACTCTCATAGACATCAGTCTCCAAAAATTTTTGTTTGTTTGTGTCTATTTTTACCTGCATCTTGCCGCCTTATTCTCCTGAGAACGATGTATATGCCTTTAGGCAACATCGGTTAATCTATTAAGAATGATGTTTTATATTATTAGGAACATCTCTTTTCGTTGGTTGAAACGATGTCTAGTAGTTTTGTAGACATCATTTCTATTTTTCAAAACCGATGTCCTATATTTCATGATAAATCGATTTACTTTATAACAACTTATTTGTATGTTGACAGTAGATAACGGTTTAGTGTTTAGATATCGATGTGCATTGGTTTTGTATACATCGATTTTGGGATGACATTTCAATATGTTGATAATCATGAGACATCGATTTTTATTTTGATACTGATTTCTAATCTCTGAATTGACTGGATACTATATATAAAATGCAATATCCATAGTTGACAAAAGTGATTTGAATATTGGGATATTTTATCCAAAATCATCATCCTTGACAGTTCACAAAATAGGCAAAATAAATCCCAATTAACCTACGACAAGGCTAGGCTAGCAATTACTATTGCATTTTTGTTCATAATTGTTGCATTCACTTCATCTACAAAAAGGTTAAACAAAAGCTCGATAGCCTTACTAAAATCAAGATAGTCAGAATCTACAGCAAAGTCTGTAAGTAGTCGGCCACTTCAATGTGCAACTCGTCAAGTCGTTGTTGGGTATATCATTTCCGAGTCTTTACCACCCACTGCAAATATATATAACAATGTAAGTCATAATTAATGAAACGCACTAATATTTAAACCAAATTACTTGGTTTAATGGTACTTGGTTTAAAGAAAAAAAAATACTTAGTATACCTTGTTTCTCTCAGGTAGAGACAGTACAGTAAGTTGCTTCAGTTTGTGTATCTGATCTGGCACGGTATTATACCTATTGGCATTTCATTCTAACCATACATGGATACTTTATAATAACAACCTTCAGATATATCATTCACTTCCCCATCATATAAGTTTTTTAGACGTAAACATGATCTTGGGCCCTAAACATGTATTGTTCAATTAGCTAATTTTGGAGAAGGGATACAACTCGACCTTTTTTATTGCTTTAAGTAAACTTGCGCCTGCCAGTGGCCCTGGGATGAGATTAGCCACAGAAAAAGAACTCCGTTCATCAACAATTAAGTTCTGCACATCGAAATACCAAATAAGAGAATAAGAACCGTTATGGCTCGATGGCAAGCGAGTGCCCCCACTCAATACACAACAAAATCCAATCTTTGTGTGCGGATACCTCAAAAGTACTTAAGTGGGAAGATTAAGAAAACAATCAATGATCTCAAAAGGTGAAGCTAATCACTTTAAACACTACGAAATGTGCTTACCACATTATGCAACTCCTTGGGTACCCAAATGTACGGCTTCCCTCTTTTGCATATGTACTTAAACCTTCTATGTGTAAATGTCCTCCTTGCTAACACAACCATACAGAGAAAACAACAAGAGTTAATGTCTGAGCCTAGCTGTCTCTTCCATTATAGATATCAAATGTTTGCTAGAGATCTCCAGAAAATGAGCAAGCACCAAAACTTTGAACTTATGTCTTATTAACACCATAGTTATGATCAACTCAAGCTCTTATCTGAACCTTAAGTTCATAGGTGTGATTGTCTACATGGATTATCTAATCAAAATCACGACATTTTCAATGTGAATTCTTTTCAAACAATTCAGTCAATGTCCGCTACATCTTTGATAAGCTAAGTTCTCAGCTCAACTAAACCAACAAACTGGATACTATATTCAGCTCAACTAACCTTCAAAAGTACCACCATCATAATGAACTGAGCTTTCAAAATGTCCAATTACAAAGTAAAAGCAAGCCAAAAAAAGTAAAATTCAAAGTAATGAACTGAGCTTTCCAGAACCAAACCAAAGCTTTAGCAAATTTTAAAGTTCTCAGCTCATAACGAACTGAGCTTTCAAAGTAATAGCCCTTCCCAAAACTAGTCAGTTCTATCTTCGGATTTTCTAAGCAAGCCAAACAAAGTAAAAACATTCATTTTCAATTCTACTTAAGAAATTTACAAGTAAACAACCAAAATAGCAACATACATGAAAATATTAATTGGAGCTCTTATTCTGTTGTGGATCGTATCTGTCTTATTCTGTTTCGCTTCTTCACCTTTGTTTTTTTCGTCCAAAGTTGTGATGATGTTTTAACCATCTCTGCACAACACAATAATTTACAATGAGTTTTGACATAAAATACATCATGTGATTTATTGTTTGCAGTGCACCGTAAGCCGATAGAATGCATGTTTGTAATTCCTTAATTCTATTTGTACCTGACTCATTAAACCACCAAACTTATATTTCAAAGACATCACTTTTGCAAGACCTTTCTCCAATGTCGATGGAAACTGCAACAGTCCAAAGTGTATGCAAGTACGCATTGCAGTGTCAAATACAATAGGATTAAAGAATAATACATTGTTTGAACCAATCTGCAAAGAATTATAAACAATAAATATAACATTGGCGGCTAAAATCTATATCAAGGGAAAAAAAAATTGCACAAGCTGCCAAGAAACAAAAGAGAAGGGCACACAAGTCTCACTTTAGCATCTCTGAAAAGCTCATGGCCTCATCAATCCCTGGAATAGCATTTGCTAGCCCTAAATTTAAATAAGATATTAATGAGTTAATGATCAAACATGTAGGCCTGAATTGGACTATAACAAATGTTCCATAAAACTAATCTAAAACACATTAACAAGATAAAACAACTGTGATGATCACATTCCAAAACAAGAAAATAACCCTAATTCTCAATCTCCATGACGGTTTCTTCCAATGTATGCTCAATTTTGCTAATAGAATAGAAAAGCAAGCTACAACATTTTACACCAAAGACATAAGAGGAGGGCAAAACTTGAATATAACTGCAAGTACAAAAGTGAAAGCTGGAATAAGGTTGAGCATAGCCGTGCCAAGAGTAGGAGAGCTGTAATTAATCCAAGCATACCCAATCAACTGAGCTGTACACCTGTAAAAACACATTTCAAATCAAACCCGCCAAACACAATCCACCACCAACCCCAAAGCTGCAATCTTTGATTGAATGTCCAACATGGGATTTCATCACAAACGAAAATATCTTTGAGTGAATTTGTTTACTCTAAATATTGCTCGGTATCATGTTACAACTTGAAATTTTATATACCAATTAGTTTTACATTGCATGTACCCATCATGGATGATTATCTAATATATAGCAAAGCCAAGCCCAAAACAAGTAAAATGCCCAAATTTTTCTTTTTCCTTTCATGTTAGATCTGAACTTGACTTTCTTGTATAGCATCTTAAAAAAATACAAATACTTCTACCAATACCAGGCATTATTCTTCATATCACTAAATGACTATAATCATGTTTCCTCTTAACTTTATGGACTGATGAAAACAGACCTTATTTCTGAAGCGAATAAATGACTCTTCTGCTTCTGCACTGAATAGATGTGGACTTGGTAGCATAGTGTACCTATTAACGCCGATAATAAAAATTATGAGAGAAGCCACGACACTAAAAGTAAAAAGGTTATAAAACTTTCACTCACAACTCATAACTCACAAGATCTGTATGCCAATATTTTACTTTCAATACAATGTGAGATACAGATCACATCATTCACTTCCTAGTTTCTACATAATTAATGTGAGATACATATCACATCACTCACATCATATTAATTATGTTTTTCCATCATTCACATGTTTTTCCATCATACCATCGCCGGGGAAGATTGAATTCAATAGTATACCTTCAAAAGGATGCTCAAATATTGAGTCCACAATCGAGCGTACAAGCTCCGGCTTTAAAAGGATATCTCTGAATCCTGAGATGTGAATTCCAACAAATCCCCTGCAGAAAACCAATAATAAACAAATTAGACTGATAAATCACTCATACAATCAGATATTATGATCAAATTTCCAATTCAAAATCAACCAGCCAGAAATAGTTGAAGAATCTTGGGATCAGAAACTTACTTCTTGGCTGATTTGCCTTTGACTTTAGCAGCAGAGTCAGGGGCCTTGTTGTCATCCTGCTCCTAAACCCAAATCCAAGTAAAACTGAAACATAAATAGAGATGAATCTCACTTTATTTACTCTATAACACAGTGCTGGCAATTTCAATAAACAAGGAACAACAGAATCTGCATATTAATAAACAAAAAAATGCAAATAACATGTGTAAGTAAGATAACTAGCTGAACATGCACACAAGCGACACAGACCACAGTTATGAACCTTATACAACACAAGGCTCAGAATAAACTTGACTTCTTCTTCACTACAATGTCCCTCTTCTTATTTATCATCAGGGAACTCTTTCACATAAATAAGAAGACATATTCGATCTTCTAAGTTCATCAAGTCTTTAGCCCCCACCTTTATTAAAATCAAAATCAGAAACAAAACCACCCCATATAATTGCAACAAAAGCTCTGATCTCTACCCATTAGTCCATTACAGAACAAAACAAAAGTTAATACAAATTTCAGATACCCTTTTAAGTGCTTGAACACATTGATCCATGTCAGATGCTTCTCTTCGAACCTGTGATAAATAATCTAAGCAAACCACTTTCCAATCACCATTCAAGAACCCATTTCCAAAATGTAATGAAACTTCAAAAGACTTCAACCTGTCTTAAGCGAAAGAGCTTCTGAACAAGGCTTCTGGGAATCTCAGGGCAACACCTGGTGACCCATTTAAGCGCCGTCGTAGCTGAGGAGGTGGAGGGTTTAGTATACACATCTCTGAGAGCTCTCGTCCCAAAGCGGCGCCGTTTACGGTGGCAGTGAACAGAGGTAGAGTGAACCACTTTTTGCGGCCCTTTTGTTTGTCTTCGTGAAATGTTTGGGTGGTGGCGTAAGATCGGGAGTAGTGGAAAGGTGAGATGAAGAGCCTATCGCCGACAGATTCGGCGGAGAAGGAGAGTGGAGCAGAGGGCGGAGAAGACCCGAGCAAGCCTCTTCAATTTCTTTGACTCTGCCAATCTCATATCGAGGCCGGCTCAGGATTCAAAGCTGTTACTTCAATTTCAGATCGAGGTCGGGCTTTCGGCTCTTCAGATTCTGGCGGAGAATGGAGGAGTAAGGTTCGTGAAGTTGACAAGGAGCTCGAGTTTGGGAAGGAGGAGCTCGAGTTTGTGATGCTGGGGTTGAGAATGGATATTAGGGCTTGAGGCAAAGTGAGAAAGTTTTGGGGTCGGGCCGAGTGCTTTTTTTTTTTTTCTAAGTGTAAAAATTTTAAGTTTTTGTCCCCGCGTCCTTGAATTCATTAAAACACTTAGCGCGTCCACGAAAATGAGATTCCTGGAAATTTTCAAACAAAACTTTTAACACCGGTCATTTTAAGAACCGATGTTAATGGTATACATTTAAATCGGTATTTTTCTAAAACGCTGTTAACTTAATTTTTTACATCATGTGCAAGTCTGACCGATTTAAATGGCGTGATGTAAATGAACATATTTCTAGTAGTGCGAGTACGTAGACATGTGGAACGTGATAATCGGAGTGCGTATGAGTAAGTTATGAGCGATTGAAAAATGAGAAATTTCTATAAATATAAAGAAAATCCGGGATTTTCAGAAAAACCCCAAACTTTTCCTTTTTCCATTTCCCCCCTCAGTTCTCTCTCTCTCTCTCTCTCTCTCTCTCTCTCAATTGCTCTCCTTAAGTTTTCAGACCATTTCTCCCTCCTCCAGCCACCAATTGACGTGAAATAAGTTGGATTATCTTTCCCTTGACCTTGCTCACCTATTGGTTGTGGCTTTGCAGCCTATCTCAACCCGTAGCCACCACAGCAAGCAAAAACCCAAGGGAACCTCCATTTTAGGTCAAAGCTGATTACTCCCTCCTCCAGCCACCATAGCTTGAACCACTTGACTGCGTAGAACCCCTGATGAAGCTGATCATTCTCTCAAAAGGATTTGAACCAATTTGATGTGTGGAAGGAGAATCGAAGCAAAACTTGTAATCGGGCAAATTCCAATCTTCAAACTTTGTAGGTAGTTTTCGACCCTTTCCTCTTTGATTTAGATTACATGCTAGTTATGAAAGTTGATGTACAAGTTATGGGAAAGAGTTGCATATAGGTTTCGCCGATCAATTCGGTGGTCAGCGGCAGCGCTGCCACCAATTGTGGCAGTGCTTTCCAGTAGCTTTCGGCCACCTTTGGGGCAGTTTCTACTCCTCATTGTGATCTACTCGTCGATATGAGCACTTTGATAGATAGTTGTAATTTTTGGAAATTGTATGAGCGAGTTATGAATTTTCAAAGTTTTAGGGTATTCAGTTTGATCCGTGAGGATTCGGCTGTCCGATCGACTTGTAGTTTTGATATGTTGATCTTATAAGTATTCCAGAGATCTCGGGTGGTCTTGGATGAAGTTTTACCTCAATCAGCATTAGTTTCGAAGGGCAAATGGGAGTTCGAAATATAATCATTTTCGATTAATTGACTAAGTTAAGATCGTACTATACTTAGGTGATTGCCGGAGCGTATTTTATCCCTTATCTGCTGTGAGAAGACGCAGAGGAACGGATTTCAAGTTTTTGATAACTTTTCGATCACATATTCACATTTTAACCATGTATTTTTTTAGGTCATAATGTATAAATCATCTCTGAAAAATTTCAGCCAAATTGATAATCGCTAAGGCATTCAAAACTGTAATTTACAGTAATGAACACGAAGGGTTCCAGTTCGACAGATTCAGTTCATTCATTGGTTTAATTGAGTTCGATACCTTAACGATCATTAATCTGGCTGAAAATTTGTAGAAGTGATCTATACATTAGGACCTAAAAACTGAACGGTTAAGATGTGAATATGTGATCGAAAAGTGGTCAAAAATTGAAAATCCGTTCCTAAGGCTAAGGTAAGGATATCCTTACCTAAGAAGGACTATATATATATATATATATATATATATATATATATACACATATATATATATATATATATATATATATCCTATCCAGAGTGAGACCTCACTTTGAAATACGTGTGAGGTTGGAGTTTAGGGTCACTTTTCGGTCTCATATCCAAATCTCGACCATTCAGTTTTTAGGTACTAAAGTATAGATCATCTCTGCAGATTTTCAGCCAATTTAATGATCTTTAAGGTATCTAACTCATTTAAACCAATGAATGAACTGAATCTGTCCATCATGTACGATACTAGCTTTAAGACAGTTATCAATGCCTTAATGACCATCAATTTGACTGAAATTTTTCAGAGATGATCTATACCTTAGTACCTGAAAAATGAACGGTCGAGATGTGGATATGAGACCAAAAAGTGACCTTAAACTCCAACCTCACACGTTAATTTCAGAGTGAGGCCTCACTTTGGATAGGATCTGATATATATATATAGAGCGAGGATCAAGAGAGAATGTCCTTCAACTATTAAAGTGAGAATGTTTTTATCTTTAAGATGTATTTTAATAATCACAACCACTCATTCTTTAGTTACCTACACACATGAATTCTACAAAAGATTAGCCAAATCGGAAAACGTTTAACCATTTGATTAGCACAATGTTCATTTTAATTTTATCTAACATATTTCATTTGTTTACACAATTTTGAATGACCAAATGGTTATGGATTTGGTTGATTTTTTGTAGACATCATTTTTGCATAAGAATTTAAAGGAATCATTGAATTAGGTCACATGTGTAAAATAACAAAAATCCTCAAATTCTTAAAGTAAAGACATCCTCTCTAGAACGGGCCTCATATATATGTGTGTGCGTGTAGAGAGAGAGAGAGAGAGAGAGAGAGACAGTAATTGTATTTAAAAAAAAAACAATTTAGCTTCATGAGCATAGATTTTATCAATTTTATCCAACTAACCAATTTGTAAAACAGTTATTCCAAGTGAGAGGTGTAGGATCATAATGGACCTTGGACAAAGGAATGTAAACCTCAGCAAGGAACAAAAAGCACAAGATTTGGGACATAACTTTAGGCAATAATTTTATTTGAGAGGGTTTCCCATTATCAAGTACTTGGGGTTATTTAAGCAATATACCTCTCAATTAAAAAAGAAAAAAAAACATAATAACAACAACATTTTTAACAATAAAGAAAGTAGCTGCTTTAGATTGAGACACTGTTGGGGATTCCCTTGCCAGAAAGTCCGACTTCACCGGTAGGATAGAGCAAAGTATAAGGCACCTTGACCGGTCCAACTCGGTTCTTCAGCTTCCCGTCATTGTTCATGCGTACAATTTCAGCCTCAATTTCAGCCAGTTTCTTTCCAAACCTCTCGAAGGCTTCCAACACTTTTGTGTCCGATGTCCACCTAGGTGTGTCTCTCTGCCCAAGATAGACTTCATCACTAGCATGCCTAGATAGAATTTCTATCAGTGAAACACCAAGCACAGTCTGAAGCTGAGCAGTAACAGTTTTCAAGAAAGCCAAATCAGGGTTGGTCTTGAGCTCTTCATATTCCAGAGTTCCTATCTCAGGCATGAATCTCCTGCTTACAGTTGGCCTGTTCGGAAGGTACCCAGCAAAAGGGTACTGTCCGAAGTTGACGGCTGCATGGAGAGCAGAGGCAGTCCAAATGACGATAGTGCATGTTTCGATGAGCTCATCACGAGTCTGCATTTTAGGCCACCAGGGTTCATTCTTTTTGTCACCATGACCTTGCTCCACAAGTTCCTTCCACCAGGACTGGAGTTCAGTGTCTTTTTGAACCATATCATCAGTCCTGTAGTAGAAGGAGCAATAGTCTGTAACCCAAGTTTTTATTGCAGACCAGATATTTAGTCCATCAACAGCATATGGGTAGTCCTCTATCAGTAGGCGAACACCGTGTGGAGAGTTGGCATCCTTGATAGCCATTCCTCTGTATTGAGCCAAGGCATAAGCATTGTTAGAGAAATGTACTGGCAAACCCCATAGGAAAGTAGGAAAGACCGAAAGAGTCATCTTTTAAATTTAGCGGTCTAAAGGGAATCGTAAAATTAAGACCTACGAATCTCTAGGTACAATTCTAAAATTTTTGTTCCAAGGACAGTTATATAAGCTGAGTAAGGCTATGGTATGTTAATATTTCTCATACATCAACAATTTTTACCACTTCGAGGACTTATTTTACCACTTTAAGTACTC
This sequence comes from Rosa multiflora, assembly GCA_002564525.1. Taxonomy (NCBI): domain Eukaryota; kingdom Viridiplantae; phylum Streptophyta; class Magnoliopsida; order Rosales; family Rosaceae; genus Rosa; species Rosa multiflora. Next base: position 147,232 of record BDJD01001594.1, read on the forward strand.
ATTTTATCACATGAGGACTCATGTGGTTACTAATTAAATTTATCACTTTAAAGACTCATGTTACCACTTTAAGGCAATTGTATGCATGTTATACGTCAACACATTGCATAATTTTTCATATAAGCTAGTATTATAATTGCGCCTCTTTCAGTTATAAATTTTAAATCGAGCTCTGGTTTCAAGAGACGAAATATTTTGTAACATGTTATGTTAGGGTCCAAGGCAGTTACCTCACTTAACTCACTCTCTAAAAGGGTAGTCCGTGTTTCAGGGGGAATTTATTTATATCATATCATGTTAAATATAATGCATGCGTTTATCAACACTAATTTTGTGTACCTCTTGATGAGATCTGCAGGGAGAGCTTGGTCAGGGAAAACCCAACTCTCATAAACCACAGCTGACAATTCCATGGCATACTTAGCTGGGAAAACTGTGGTCTCCAGAATGCCACCAGCATTAATGAGAATTTGCCTGGCCTGTGCATTTATATTCATCGTGTCACGGAAGTGAGGATGCAGAAGTTTGTGAACTGGATGAAGAATGCTCAGCTGCCTGTTGGTGGCTATTACAAATGGCTCGATAACCGCATGGGTATTCAACCTGTGACCGAAAGATAAAGTATATGTGATGAACATGAACTTACTCTCTAAGCTGTAATTCTTTAACAGGACTGAAGTAATTATACCAATGACTGATCAGTTGATGAAATCCAGAGTCATTTACAGCCACATAAGCTTTAGCCAGTTGCCATATGGAGCTCTCAACACCATGTTCAGCTGGTGTATATACTTTGCTAGTGCAACCATATCTATCTCCATCAGGATGAGGCAAGCTTAGTTCAATCACCAATGGCTTCAAAGTCCCATCACTTTTCAAGAAAAGGAGTGTTCTGCTGCCATAGATCCTGTTTCCAGTAGTGTTTATCCGCCTCAGGTATGGCATGAAAGCATCATGATGGTCTAATATGAATAACCTGTTGTCCTTGAGTGCCTATGCAACCAAAAGAATTCGTTAAATTTCATCATTACAGAACATAAAAAATCAACATCGCTCAAATATACGTGATGTGCCTTTTTATTTTTGTAGGAAATTAATCCGAGATATAATTACCTGATGCACTGTTAGCCCGTCCAAGTTAATCTTGATGTGCTGTTCTGTTATGGTACTGCTGTGATCACCATAAACTTTTGGATCTAGTTTACTTGCTGGTGGAAACTCCTAGAGTTACATTAGAAGTAGAAAACATAATTAATGAACAAATTTAAGGAAAGACTAGCCTTGACCGGGCTTTGAAGTTACTATTTCTTTTTTGTCAATAATTATAGACAAGAAATTATGTGAAGGTTACTTGGAGGCGACGAATAGTGACAGGGTTGACTCCAGCAAGCATTTCTCTGGCAAATTCTTCATCAGTCCTCCAAGCAGTCCTATCCTCTGCTCCAAATCAATAATGCATCACAGTTAAATCAGTGAATATGAATGAAGGAATATAGTATGATATATCTTCCTTTGATATATATATAATATCAAAGGAAGATATATTGTATAGAGGCCCATACCTTTGATCACTTGAGGCACTGGGAATCTAAGGAATCGTTCACCGTCAGTTCGGAAAATTTCCTTGATCATTGGCAAAGGAATGTTGTCGCCAATATCCTTTAATAAACCTTCAGGCAACGGAAACCCTCCTTCATATAGGTTGAGAACATCTTGAAAGCTGTCAAACTCGTTGGGAGTTTTATCAAACACAGCTTGTAGCTCTGGTCTAACGAACTGAACCAAAGATTTCAGTGCATAAGCAAGGAAGTCGGACATCTTCAAGTGTCCGAATCGTTCATCTCTTGGAACATAAATGTCTAAGCTCATCAGAAGAGGGATCCTACTCTCGCAGTTGGGATCTGTTAACAAGAAAATATATTAACTATTGTCATCAAAGTTAACTAATTATATATAAAATTAAATTAATGAAACATATGTCAAAAGGCTAATCTACCTGTCCTTGTTGGTGGTCGACCGGTTCTTCCTCTACGAGGGTAAGGGTACTGGCTAGACCCCCCTAGAACTGGACGGGCATAGTTGGAACCCTTGTCTGGGTCACCGAGATCATTGTAGTAAGCATAGTCGTAGACCCTGTCCCATTCCTTGAGCTCTCCTGTTCCATTTCCTCTTAACTGCTCAAGCTCCTGTTGTCTGTATTTGCGTAGTGGCAATGGTGTATCATTCGGAAGATACGTCTGCAAATATTACATAGAAACTGTCATCTTCATTTTCAAGTTAATCAACAAACCATGTTTTTCAAAAAATTTGAATCATGTTATAATATCACTAATTACCTTGTTAGCAAAGAAAATACGGTCTTTCTTGTATTTCGATGCAGGGTAGACCCATGAGTTGCAAACAAAGTGGATCTGACCCGCACCGGGAACATCTTCGAGCGTGACCGTCTTAAGGAAGAATTCACTGTGATGATTGTTTCTTATTATGAATGCTCCTGGAACTCCTATTTCGCCTTCAACGTCGAATGTAACCTTGAATGCAGTCTCTCCTGCTGTTAACGGACCGAGTGTGGTAATCCAGTTCTCCAAATATGCTACTTTTCCGAGTTTCCCTTGCGACCCATTTGCTGCAAAAATTTACAGAACCAAGTTTAATTATAGGGAAAGGAAAAAAAAAACTACATATATATGGTAAACAAAATGTACATTCTCTTGCAAGTTGCAATATATGATCTAGAAAGACTATCAATACCGTTTGTTCTTTAGTGAATGTGCAGTCTAAGTTCATATATAGTCCGGCAACATATATAAGATTCTTATGTAGGTTATTATACATTCGAGTGAAAAAGAACATCACCCCATACATATATAGTTAGGCATGGAATACAGATGAGATGAGAAAACTCACAAGAATCACCATTAACAGCACTAATGAGCTGCAAAGAAACTCCTTGGCCCAACAACTCATGCACACGGTCGAGAACCGAAGCATGAAAGTCATTGAAGTCCAACGCATTCTTCTTCATCAGCACCACGGTTCCTTTGATCTTCTTGTTGGAACCATTCTTGAGATTGTCAATGATGTTTGGGACAATGGGGATTTGGAACATCTTGTATATTCGGAAGAATAACTAAGCAAAGGTTATGAAAGAATAGTTGGGGAAAGTTGGTTTGTGAAGAGGGAGAGGAGCGCTGTGGTATTTATAGGGAAACAAGTGATCAAGGAGATCCTATTATGAGAAGCGAGAGTTCTTCACAGTAATGTGCACGTTCCATTTAGACTTTTTTTTTTTTTTGGGTGGTCTGAATGTTTTCCATGAAACAAAAATGAAATACAAGTACCAAACACGTGTTGAAATACAAGAGATAAAGAATGGAGGACGGAGAAGAAGTTATGTAAGTATATTCCGATATTAACACTGATCCATTGCTAAATTTGTTTAATGTAGTAAGGACAAGATTGATATATTGCTCTACAACAGTAGAAAAATCATATATGAACATTTTTTATTTCTATTTATTTTATTTATAAGAGCGTATGAACTTTAGACGTAGCTTTTCAAGGTTTTAACAGCAAATTAGTGAAATTTAATGAAAGAGTACTGCATTGTCGAAACTCATGTTATGCGACATATTGAATACAACAATATGCATGAAACTATCAAATTAATTGTCACTAAAGTAATAACTCAACTCAAATTGATCTCAACTACAGCAATGTATAAAAATTCAGTATCTACTTAGAAAAAAAGAAAAGAAAAAAAAACCATTCCCCTTTAGTATATTCCATTTTGCATAACAGTCTATCTCATAAGACACGAAAAGAAGAGTGACGTACTATCTAAATGATCTTACATACTAAAGCACAATAAGAATAGATAATATAAATCTTTGAAGTAATTATCATAAGAAAAACAAAATGTATCTAAAACCTTATGATTCCCTGGATCCATGAATAATCACCGAAACCAAACTTGTCTCCAACAGGTCCAAGAGGGGACCCAATACAAATATAAATATGGTTAAACAATAATAGAAAAACTCATAATGTAGGCTTAGACGCGCTTAAAATTATTCATTTGAGTTTTATTCTGACCACATTGTACAAAACTCATCTCTCTTACTTAATAATATTAAGTATATAAAAGCAACTCCAACAGTATTTTCTCTATTTTAGCTCCTTAAATATTATCAAAAGCATATTAAAGTAGCCTCTAGTGATCTGTCTATATGGCTCTTTAATTTAGTTTTGGTGTATGACGCCTATATGTAGGGAGCAATTAGAATTTCATTGGTGGTTTCTTCTGGCATTAATTTTACATTGCAATGAAAGTTTTTAATTTGTAATTTTTAAAATAAAATTAAAAACTACGTCATGTTCAAGGAAAACCTAATTTGTGTTTAGCTTAAACTGTAGGTTACTTGACCTAGTGGTAATAGGATTTAATTAGAAGGATCTAGAATCCTAATCAATGTAGAATTACTTTCCCGTTATCAGCACGAAGCCCTAACCTTGAAAACCCTAATTTCGTAACCTTCAAAATCCTGAAACCACCGCCCCACATATCGAAGCCCTATTCCCAAGGAGCCCAGAACCGGCGGCGGAACCACCGGAACCGGCCGGAAAACCCCTGAACCGGCCATCGGAAAAATCGGACGTGCCCCTGCCTTGTGCCTGCCCCTGCGAGCTCTGCCGAGCAGCTGCCGAGACCTGCCGAGTCTTGTGCCTGCCCCTGCGAGCCCTGCCGAGTAGCTATCGAGAGCTGTCGAGACTAGTGCCTGCATCTGCCGAGACCTGCCGATAGCTGCCGAGATGAGTGCCTGCCCCTGCCGACAGCCTCGCACACACTTGCCGACAGCCCCGCACACACTTGCCGACATCTGCCGAGCCCCTGCCGACAGGCCCTGCACACCCTCCACACAGCCCTGCACAAGCCCTGCAGCAGCCCCGCACGCCTCCGCAACTGCCCTGCACCAACCTGCCTAGCTCCGGCCACCACCTTCGGCCACCAGTTTCCGGCCACTTTTCCAGCGACCTCAGGCGACCTTTTTCCGGCCATCTTTAACAACTTTTCCGGTCAAGATTTCCGGCCATTTTTATGGTAATTTTTCTAAAAGTTCCCGTTTTTGAAGTTTTTTTAATTTCTTCTTCTTTTCTCGGGGACTTCCAACATCCCTTCTTCTGCCCCCCTTTCTCTACATAGGGGAGACCAAAAGCCGAACTGTGGGGGTTCGTGCTCACTCCAAGCTTAGAGCTTGTTGAGATCTCCGAACTTAGAGTTTGTAGAGAATTTATGATCGACCACTTACATCATTGTTTCGATCTAATCCAATATCTCTTAGAATCGAATTTCTTGGAAGCGAGTACGCTCAGAAATTCCTAATTTCTTGGAAGCGATTACGCTTAGAAATTTCATATGTTTTCGTGGTAGCCTATTTCGCTCCGAAACTAACCCTAATTTTCTTGTTCTCTTTCAGGATGAGTAACTTGAACAAATTGGACTTTGCTCCATTGGGAACTACTGGCTCTGGATATCACAGGTGGGTTCGTGATATCCGCCAACATCTCAAGGCTAGAGGAATCTTGGATATGATTCTCGAGCCTAGCCAGGACGTGATAACTGTAGAGCAAGCTCCAGCTTTAGAAGCAAATAGAGCAGCCTTAGAGGTAAATAAGGTGATAGCCATCATCCTAATGACTCGTCATATGGATGATTCTCTCCAGTACGAGTATATGAATGAAGAAGACCCCAGAAGGATGTAGGTCTCACTCGAAGAGAGATTTGACAACGTCCGTGACTCCTTGCTTCCTGACCTAGAAGTGAGATGGCATAGCCTCCGCTTCTGTGATTTCAAGTCAGTTCTTGACTATAACTCGGAAGCACTTCACATTAAATCCTTAATGGAATTCTGTGATAAAGAGATCACAGATGCGATGTTGATTGAGAAGACTCTCTCTACCTTCCCCGTCTCTGCATTGATAGTTGCTAAGAACTATCGAATAGATGTAAATGCAAGACGGATCACAAGGTTTCATGAGCTCATTAGAGCTATGAATATCGCTGAAAAGCATGACAATATCCTTGTGAAGAACTATAATTCGAGATCCGTGGAAACAGAACGTATTCCGGAATCCAATTATAGTCGCACCTCTAAGAGCTCGTGAAGAACTTGTCACCGCCTACAAAGCATATTGTGAAGCAAGAGAAGCTCACTATGTGGAACAAGAAGATCAAGAAGATGATCTAGAGTGAAGGGTTGAAGACTACAAATCTGGCTGGGATCAATAGATCTCCAATTCTGTTTAAGTTTTTATTTTCCAAGAGATGTAGGCGATTGCCATATTACTTTTTATTAGATTAGATTTTCTTTGATCAAAAAAACAATGATGAACTCCGTTGGCTTATGAATAAAATTTCGAGTTCTTTTCATTATGACTCAATTTTGATTCTGAGCATATTACTTTGTGACTACGATGGCTG
>BDJD01001594.1:182494-215876 GCA_002564525.1 Rosa multiflora
CATAACTTCCTCATACGAACTCCGATTTCCGCGTTCCACATATCCACAAACTCGTATCGACGCGCTCTACAACTTTCGTGAAGGAAGTTTTCGGAGAATCTCAACGAATAAAAAGTCAACCCTTGACAACCCCCCTAAAACCATATCCTTTAATTAATTATTCGCCCGAAACACTTCCGCTCCGTCCACGAGCCACGAAACCGTCCAACAACCATAAATTAGATTCCGGAAATTCCTCGGAAAATAATTACGAATTTCCGGGGCATCACATTCTGTTATGTTTATTTGATACATAGCAAAGTTGAGGCTTTAAATATGTTCAAAACATACAAAGCTGAAGTTGAGAATCAACTTGAGAAAAGAATAAAGATTCTAAGGTCTGATTATGTTTATTTGATACATAGCAAAGATGAGGCTTTAAATATGTTCAAAACATACAAAGCTGAAGTTGAGAATCAACTTGAGAAAAGAATAAAGATTCTAAGGTCTGATAGAAGTGGAGAATACGAATCCAAAGACTTCACTGAATTTTGGTCTTCTCATGGAACTGTGCATCAAACTACAGCGTCATATACTCCACAACAAAATGGAGTTGCCAAACGAAAGAATAGAACATTTTAAAATATGATAAATTCAATGTTAATTAGTTCGGGAGCACCACATAATCTGTGGGGTGTTCAGGCCTTGCTTACTACAAATATGATATTAAATAGGATTCCTCATAAGCTAAGTGATCAATCTCTTTATGAACTATGGAAAGGAAGACTGCCTACTTATAAAACGATGAAAGTGTGGGGTTGTCTTGCGAAAGTTCAAGTTCCTTTTCCAAAGAGAACTAAACTTGGACAAAAAAAAATAGATTACATATATATTGGCCTTGCCAATAATCACTACTGCAAAAACCACATTTTAGGACACTGGAACAGAGTCCTCTAATACATTTAAGGACTCTCTGAAAAAAAGTCCTCTATCTAGTAGTCATTGTAAGTCATATACAAGGACACTGGGAAAGAGTCCTCTTTTCCCTACTAGGACACTTAAACTGTGTCCTTGAAATCAAAAAATTAGTGTCCTTGTACCTATAAGAGGACACTTGAATTATGTCCTTATATCATAAAAAAACAGTGTCCTTGTAACTATAAGAGGACACTTGATTTGTGTCCTTATATTATCAAAAACAGTGTCCTTGTATGTATAAGAGGACACTTGAGTTATGTCCTTACCTTTGAAAATAGATGTCCTTAAATACAATGGATGACGCATAAACTGTGTCCTTAAAACTAAAAAATTGTCCAAAAAAAATATACTAAAAGTATGATCTATACTCCAATTCAAGTCTATATCACAATATATATGACTTGCCAACCAAAATGATCTTCAAACTAGCAATATTTAGTTCAATACAATCTCAAATCTTCCAGCTATACTCAATTACAAATGAGAATAATTCAAGATATTGAGTATTAGGGATAGACTACACTAGCATTCTAATTGTTTACAGTATATTTGATTTCTTGAAAGTGAAGGGTTCAGATAGAAAAACCATGTTGTACTGCTTGGATTGGCTGTAGCTATACTATCCTCTCTTGCAGGTAATGCTTCATCGTACAGTATTGTGCAAGGCATCTAAAGTGCTGCGTTCAAGAATTTTGATAGCCAAAACATATAATTGATTGGATCAACAATGACAAGTGTTACATGTGATATCAACAGTTAAGCACATCTAAAAATACCTTGCACGTCTTATATAATCTGACAGCTAATACACTAATTAATGCTGGTTTATTGCACTATTGAAATCTAAATTCAGCAAGAAATTGTCTGGAACTCGGTAAATAAAAGGTGCATCTTACATCATTATAGTCAGTTCTGTAACAAGAGTCTTGGTCATGCTCCAGTCCAAGATATTGCTCACAATCACCAGAAACTTCTGTTCTTTACAGGCAAAAGAGGAACAAAGTAGTGAACATTTATATTAAAAGAGAAATAGGAAATTAATTACATATTGCTGATATACGCACCTGAAACCAACTAGACAAAATATCCAAGCCATGAAGAGCAACTGCTGTCACGCCCCGATTTTTAAACACACTTAAAAATTCAATATATATAATCTCATAATTATACATGCGTGATGATTCAGCCATCAATACAAAATACCTGAAAAACTTTTTCTTTTTAAACCAAGTACATATTGATGCCATAAACCCACAACGTTAATATATACTCGCTCTGCAGAGTTATATATTACACGAGTTACGAATTAAATTGGCACAACAAAATAATAAGTAAATGCTCCTCAGAGCTTACTACAAGCGGAAGTCTTAATAACAGTAAAGTCACAAAATTGGCTTCCTACCGTAAAACTGCTAGCACGCTACCTCAGTTTCAACCACGATTACCCTGACCTGCTGGATTAACCCCTACACCATTGACTACTGCACCAGGTTGCCACATAACAAACTAGGTAAGCTTATGAAAGCTTGTATGAGTAACTCATAACAAAACTCCAAACAACTCACACAAAATCACGGGATAAACCCACAGGTTCCAATCAAGGAAATAACTCACACAAATCACGGGATAAACCCACACATTCCAATCAAGGAAACAACTCACGCAAATCACGGGATAAACCCACACGTTCCAATCAAGGAAATAACTCCCGTCCATCATGGACAGTAAAAGAAAAAATATACTCAATACTCTCTTTTAAAAACTCGTACTCATGAGTCACAAGTAACCTCGCTGTTATCCCCATGAGATACCACGGTGGACAAACTAGAGCTCTAACTTATTGTATCCACTTACCCGGCCAAGGAGTGAAGTCCCGATTTCCCACCCTCGATCACACTTTGTGATCCACGGTATAAATACCAAAACATTTAAAGGAGTCACACTGGACCCAAAATGTTACACAATCCCGATCACCATCTGTGACCTTTCGGTACAAAGACCAAAACATTAAGCAAGTCACAATGGACCCAAAATGTTACAAGAATCTAAATTAAAAGATTCCCACAATTGATCCCTATCAATTACTCCCGGCACAAGACCCACATTTAAATAAGCCACCGGTGAACTAAAAATGTTCTACATTACTCAACACTTTTCAAAACAATAGAAAACAACCCCTTCACAAAATATTGTTTCACGAAATGCCACAACACAAAACAATAAAATGAACACACCAACAATTATTGTTTTTTTCATAACCAATCCACCAACCCATATATACATATATATATATATATATACACACGTAGACATTCACTCAGGAATGCTACTAATACCAACTATAGTTTACAGTTAACTAAATAACTCCCAAAACGATAAGGTAAACCTGTTCGTAAATGAACATTGTGAGATTACTCACCTTAGAATCTTGCTGCCTCTTCTATACAGAACTGAACTAACACTCACACCAACAACCCGTCCAAATCACATTGAGAAGCACCTAATTACCAATGGTCTCAATCAGTATAAGAATCACCAAGTGATTAAAGTTCGAATCCCCTAATCGAACAACAACCCTAAAAGTAAAGCCAATCAGGGAAAAACCACATTCGAGACCACCCAAAGTCTCCGGAATACTTCTACGATTGATATAACAAAACCACAAGTCAATCGGAAAGTCGGATCCTCACGGATCGATAACCGAAACTATTGAAAACGGTAAAAACCGTAATATAATCATACGATATCCAAAAATTGCGTATTATATATCGAAATGCTCGTATCGACCAGTAGATGATAAATAACACAAGAAACCATCCCTTACATGGCCGGAACGCTGCCACAGAGCCGCCATAGGCAGTGGCAAACTTAAAATCACAACAATCAAGCCATCAAGAAATATTCAACATGAAGAGTAGAGCAAATTTCATACCTGGAGCTAAGCCTAGATCGTCTTAGATCACGTTTGCAAGATCGATCAATCTCTACCGTCTGATCAAGCTCCAGATTCATTGTGCACTGCTGATTTTTAAACATTGATCTTTCACTCCACACTCAAAATCATCCTTCAAGGCGGGTAAGGGGATGATAAAGAGGAGGAGGATATTCTAAAATCGAGAAGGATCGGCCGAGATGTCGCCGGAAAAGTGGATTTCTGACCGGGTCCTGATCGTGAATTCTTCCTCGACTCCAATCTACTGTTTCCGATGAACCACCGCGCAAACCACTACCACAGGGCGGTTCGCGATGTTGGTTTGAACGTTTCTTGCCTTGTCCGATCGTCGGAGGTGGCCAGAGGAGAGAGAATGAGCCGGGTCAGGTCAGCCGAAACTCGTCAGGTCTGGGTTGCGCGGAGGAGAGAGAACAGAGAGAATTTGGGGGAGGAAATGGAAAAAAGGGAAATTCTGGGATTTATGAAAAAAAAATCCGGAATTTTCTCTTATTTATAGAAATTTCCCAAATTTTCAATCGCTCATAACTTTCTCATACGAACTCCGATTTCCGCGTTTCACATGTCCACGAACTCGTATCGACGCGCTCTACGAATTTCATGAATGAAGTTTTCGGAGAAACCCAACATATAAAAATTCAACCTTTGCACCCTCCCTAAAACCATACTTTTGTAATAAAATTTCATCCGAAACACTTCCGCTCCATCCACGAACTACGAAATCGTCCAATAACCACTAATTAAATTATGGAAAATTCTCAAAAAATAATAACGAATTTCCAGGGCATCACAACTGCCTATTTCAAGTACATTTCTGAAAAGGGAAATATGGGGAATGACGTAGATATAAGACCCATTTTTGGTTGCATGAAAGGGGGAAGAGAAAAACAAATTAACTGAAACTGAGAAGGATAACATTGTAAAGCAAGGAGAAGGATTCTATCATTCACATTATCTAAAAAAATAGACAAGGAGAAGGAGTAAGTAACATTTAGACACATTCTGTAAAGAAAAATGAATCATGACAATGAAAACAAATGACAATTAATCTATAGACCTTTATTATTAATCGACTTAAAACCATACAGTTAGTGTTCTAATGTTTGCTTTGCAAGTTCAAAACATCAGTTCCAAGATGCCCTATGCATCCAGAGCCACAAGAATACCATTAACAACACACCCCCCCCCCCCCCCCCCCCAAAAAAAAAAAAAAAACAAAACAAAAACACTTCATTACCCACCCCCAATATTGCTAGATGCATACAATATTGTAAAGCTTCCTCTATCTTCATGTTTAATTTAGCCTAAGAGATATTTAGTCTTCTCAAAGATCAAATGATCAAATTCATATGAAAGAGCTTGACACTTCAGTAGCAATATACCTCATTATTGTTCATGAGTATGGCAGAATCGGGAATCTTCTATGACATTTTCTCACGCCCTTCCTTCAAATCAGGTAATATATCTGCAAATCATTAATAAAAAGAAAATGTAAGATAGAACATTTAGCATTAGAATTAAGTAATCTAAAACAGATTAGGATGTTGACTACGGTGTGACGAAAATAGGCTTGTGCATTCAATATTTCTCTCCGTCAACTAATATTGCATATAGTGTTAGCAAAGAAGGTCAACAACACAAGATACTAGAAAACCACAGGCTTCAAAAACCAACATGCTATATCAAAACACTAAAATCCAGCTCCTGGTAATGAACATGTGAGTTCTAAGTAAAACAAAATAACAAAAAAAAAACGACTATCATTGAAAACGGATTATCAGAAGGAAAAACCAAAGAAAAAAGAGATTATATATGCTCAAACATACATAAAAGCAAACAACCATGTACAGGACTATATGCTTAACACTGTGTGTGCACCGTACTATTGTGTTTAAGTACTCTCTTAATCTCAATTAGAATTTAATGTGAAGCACGGAAATTCTGGTTTGCTAAACTGCAAACATAAATGGAAACAAAATTAATTCATGAAGCGGTGGTATGATCAAATAGAATAAATTGGTAGAGAAGAGTTTGAAAGGATGGGTTCGTACCAATTTCAGACTCAACACCAATTGCCCGCTCGAGAGTTTGAAGAATCTACGTATATAGAGTATATTAAAAACAAGTAAATGAAATTAGCAAAGATAAAGCTGGAGCACGATTTTATCATTTAAAACCATGTTAACGTTAGGGTCCGTGGGGGTCTCTAGTTAGCTTTAGAGAGAGAGAGAGACACACACACACGAGAAGTATAGTGGTTCGTCTCCGCTTTAGCGGGAGACTGCGTCCACTTGAATATTGTACTATGTGTGTTTGGGCCTTGCGGCCCAAGGGGATTACAAAGTGTGTAATGGGATGATGAGTAAGTGGGAGGAGAGTTCCTTTTATAGGTGAAGGAAGCCATCTTCTTTACATTCTTAGATGTGGGATGTAGAAATCACTATTCTAGTCTAGAAAGCATGTTTGTGAAGGCAACTTGGCAAGGCCGGCAAGGTGGCTTCCCGACAACGTATTTGCCACTTCCAGATACCGTAGCATAGCTTGAACATAGGGCTACGGGATGCATGTCTCGGTTGGGCCTCACCATGGCTTGTGGGTGTCCCAAAGAGGGTGTTACTTATGCTTGGCGATGCAGCAAATCCTCCATGCATAGTGAGAGGTATCTACAAGTCCCCGAAGTCCCCAAGTAAGAAGAGCTTCTTGGTTGGGGAGTTATAAATATGAAGTCATCAAACATAAGTAACCGGGTGGCACCGAGCCCCTACAAGTGCCCGAACTCTTTAAGCAAGAAGGGACTCGTCTAACTGCACAATGAGACAAAAAACGCTCATATGTAGAATGCTTTGTCGTATTGGGGCAACAAATGTAAGTTGCATTGATATGCGTTGGCATATATGAATGTACGAGGTGCATGAAACATGTTGATGTATATATGCGAATGGCCCCCAGTACGATCGATTATGACGTATAAACTTGAGGTTACGTGGTTATGTGAACATATGAATCACATATGCTAAATGTGTGATGCGCGCAAGAAAAACGGGAACGAGGTCATGTTGACGAGGTTACACTAGGTTTAAGTTGCATGAGTGCCATGAAGGCAAGCGTTTGTAATTCGTGAACGATGAATACGTGAACGCTTGTGTTTGTTTGGTTTTCGCTCGTATTAATGGAACGCAAAAAGAATTCAATTTGTTGCAAAGGACAAATGGTAGAAGAATTCAATGTTCCATTAATGTGTATTATGTCGAGGGGATGTGAGTGTAAAGCTTGAGAATGTCGGAAGGCAAGAGTGTGAAAGCTCGAGGGTTGCCGGGAAGGCATAAGAGGGAAGCTCCAGGGTTACAGGGAAGGCATGAGCGCGAAGCTAGAGGGTTACCGGGAAGGCATGAGCGCGAAGCTCGAGGGTTGCCGGGAAGGCATGAGCGGGAAGCTCAGGGGTTGCCGAGAAGGCATGATCGGGAAGCTGGAGGTTTGCAACGTAGGCGTGAACGGAACCTCGGGGTTGCTGAGAAGGCATGAGTGGGAAGCTCGAGGGTTGCCGGGAAGGCATGAGCTGGAGCTAGGGGTTGTCGGGAAGGCGTGAGCTGAAGCTCGTGAGCGGGAAGCTCGGGGGTTGTCGTGAAGGAGTAAGCGGAAGCTTGGGGTTGCCAGGAAGGCATGAGTGGGAAGCTCGGGGGTTGCCAGGAAGGCATGATCGGGAAGTTCGAGGGTTGCCGCGAAGGAGTGAGCGGAACCTCGGGGTTGCCGGGAAGGCATGAGCGGGAGGCTCGAGGGTTGCCAGGAAGGCATGAGTGGGAAGCTCGAAGGTTGCTGGGAAGGCAGGAGTGGGAGCTCAGGGTTTCCGCTGAGGCGAGAGAGTGAGAGCTCGGGGGTTGCAGCGAAGGCGTGAGAGGAAGCTCGGGGTTGCCGCTGAGGTGAGAGCGTGAGAGCTCGGGGGTTGCCGCGAAGGCGTGAGGGGAAAGCTCGAGGGTGCCTCGAAGGCGTGAGCAGGAAGCTCGAGGGTTGCTAGGAAGGCATGAGTGGGAGCTCAGGGTTTCCGCTGAGGCGAGAGAGTGAGAACTCGGGGGTTACAGCGAAGGCGTGAGAGGAAGCTCGGGGTTGCCGCTGAGGTGAGAGCGTGAGAGCTAGGGGGTTGCCGCGAAGGCGTGAGGGGAAAGCTCGAGGGTGCCTCGAAAGCGTGAGCGGGAAGCTCGGGGGTTACCGCGAAAGCGTGAGCGGAAGCTCGTAGGTGCCGTTGAGGCGAGAGCGTGAAAGCTCGGCAATGCCGTGGAAGGCATGAGTGTAACCGTCGCTAATTACGCTGGGTTGTATGTACAAGTCCCCGAAGTCCCCAGTCAAGGAGGTTTCTAGCGGGGTTGATACCAAAGTGTAGCTTTGTGCCGTATTTCGAGCATAATTAGTGCAAGTGCGTCGTCCATCTAGAATTGGTCAGAGCGAACGCCTATGCCCTTTCGGGTGGGCCCCTACTTGGCCATCCAAGGAGTCCCCAACTCCTGGCTATAGACCACCGTAAGGTCGGAAAATTGTTTGATGAGGAGAGCTGTGTACGAGTAGTGGGTGTTAGGTAGCGAACCTAATCTTTGATACCCAAGCATCGGGGATTAACTGCCGGATCAATGGCTCCCATGGGCTGTGTTAACCGGTCCCTTTACTCTTTCCTGGAGGAGAAAAGCTTGATTATAATGCCACCTAGAGGTCATTGTCATTATGAGGCGTTGCCTTACCTCATGGCGGTTGTTCGTAGACCATAGACTCGTGGAGCCTTAGACCCATTTAGGTCTCTTTCCCGTGGGGAGGGTTTGACAAAATATGGTGGCCAAGAGGTTAGACAAGATATTTGCATATAGTGTACAAATGTATGAACAACAAATAAGCATGGCATATGTGTACAGCATGTACGAGTAGCATAGTGCAAGCATGCTTAAGGGTTGTGAAGACATTTGAAGTATTAGACTAGGATGTGTGCATAGTAGGTGTGCTACTAAAACATATAACATGTGTTATAAGCATGATTAGTTTATCATGGAAGCATGTAAATGCATATCAAGTGTGATATATTATAAGCATGCTTAAAGTAGTGAAAGCATGTAATGGCCCTAATTGCCAGAGCGTAAAAGATAAGAGAATGTTACTTATCTTATGCCGATTTGGAGCGAGTTGGAGTTGGAATTGATGTAAGTACCCAAATCATGTTGGAGTTGTCCAAGCATGACACTCCCTTGCTTTAGTTGGCCAGCGGAGGATGTCCAGCGGAGGGTGGCTAGTGATGGATGGCCAGCGGTAGATGACCAGCGGAGAGTGGCCAGTGATGGATGGCCAGCGGTGGGTGGCCAGAGATGGATGACCTGCGGAGGCTGCCCAGCTGTGGATGGCCAGCGGAGGTTGGCTAGCAGAGGATGTCCAGCGGTGGACGTCTAGTGGAGGTTGTCTAGCGGAGGCTGTCTAGCCGTGGATGTCCAGTCGTTGAGGATGTCTAGCGGTGGATTGCTAGCGGTGGATGACCAGCGGAGGCTATCTAGCTGTGGATGTTCAGCTGTGGATGGCTTGCGGAAGGTGTCCAACGATGGATGGCCAGCGGAGGCTGTCTAGCTTTGGATGACTAGCGGAGGCTGCCTAGTGGTGGATGGCCAGCGGAGGTTAGCTAGCAGAGGATGTCCAGTAGTGGACGTCCAGCGGAGGTTGTCCGGCAGAGGATGTCCAGCGGAGGCTGTTTAGCCATGGGTGTCCAGTCGTGGAGGATGTCCAACGGTGGATGGCTAGAGGTGGATAACCAGCGGAGGCTATCTAGTTGTGGATTGCTCGCAGAAGGTGTCCAAGTGGATTGCTAGAGGTGGATGGCCAGCGGAGGATGTCCAGCGGTGGATGTCCAGTGGAGGTTGGCTGGCGGAGGATGTCCAACAGAGATTGTCCAGCGGAGGTAGATGGCTAGCTGAGGTTGTCCACTAGAAATGGATGGCTAGCGGAGGTTGTCTAGCGGTGGATGACCAGCGGAGGCTATCTAGCCGTGGATGTCCAGCAATGGATGGCTTGCGGAAGGTGTCCAGCTGAGGCTGTCTAGCCATGGATGTCCAGCCGTGGATGGCCAGCGGAGGCTGTCTAGCAGAGGATGTCCAGCGGAGGTTGGCTGGAGGAGGTACACAGGCTTGATTGAGAACACAAGGCAAGGAAGGTCGAGTGCTTCTAGCGCTAATGTTAACGTTAGGTCTGCGGGGGTCTCTAGTTAGCTTTAGAGAGAGACACACACACACACACGAGAAGTATAGTGGTTCGTCTCTGCCATAGCGGGAGACTACGTCCACTTGAATATTGTACAATGTGTGTTTGGGCCTTGCGGCCTAAGGGGATTACAAAGTGTGTAATGGAATGATGAGTAAGTGGGAGGAGAGTTCCTTTTATAGGTGGAGGAAGTCATCTCCTTTACATTTTCTTAGATGTGGGATGTAGAAATCACTGTTCTAGTCTAGAAAGCATGTTTGTGAAGGCAACTTGGCAAGGCCGGCAAGGTGGCTTCCCGGCGACGTATTTGTCACTTCCAGATACTGTAGCGTAGCTTGAACATAAGGCTACAGGATGCATGTCTCAGTTAGGCCTCACCGTGGCTTGTGGGTGTCCCAAAGAGGGTGTTATGCTTGGTGATGTAGTAAATCCTCCATGCATAGTGAGAGGTATCTACAAACCACAACATATGAGACATAAAGGAGATGTTTACCGCAAGTCAATCCATCAAAGAACAGATTCCAAGTAGACTAGTTGTTTTGTTAGCCCATAGCGAGGTTCAAAATGCATAACCAAAACTAACACTAGAGAAAGTGTAGTAGCAACATACATTAGAAAGGCTTTTGGTAGAAAAAGAAAACAAGAACAAGTGTTAATAACAAGACCATTAAAGAAGTAGTATTGAAGACAAAAAAAAAATTAATAAATAAATAAAGTAAAAAGTCATAATGAAATTCAACCATAGAGTTTGAACTTACCCACAAATTCCCTCACATACAGATTCTGTCACATACACAAAGAACATAATATACACCATGTCAAAAGATGAAATTCACCCCTACATGTCTACATCTGCACAAACAAAAATCAAACAAGTTGAGAAAGATATGCCACCCCACATTATATCTAACTAGTTAACATGAAACAACAGATTCACTGCACCCATTCAAGTATAAAAAAGATTTTCAAATTTTCAACTAAACCCTTAACCAAGTCTAATGCAGACACATAGTAAACAAAAAAGCCAAGACCACCAAACAAATTCAAAAAGTACACAAATCAAGGCATTTGCAAATAGCTTGGAAACCCAAGTTCAAAACATGAGTATAAGATACTAGCTATGCTGAAACCAACAATCTAAATAAAATATATCTTACTTTCACAAGTATAACAATGAACACAGAAACGTTGCTATAACAAACAATGTTGTCGTATGCCTAAGCATCATGTATACCTGTAGAATTTGAAGCTATTGTTGCAGAGACCAACACTACATCTATGGAGCTTTGCTAAAGAGACCAAGGTTTGTTCCAGGTACCATCGTGTAAACAATTTACAGATTGAAGCAAAGACCCGAAGCTCATTTGATAAAGAGAAGCGAAAACCAAAACAATCAATGAATTACATTTTCAATACCTGACAAAGAACTAAGTGAAGCAATCTGATTTTAGATTTATTAGTCCTAACAACAATGTGACCTTACTGGACATCAATATACTTGAAATACTTTTATGCAAGCAAGTCTACCAAGACATACGGCGACGTTGTAGAGTACACCTATTGATAACAACAGAATTATCATAAAGATCTCTTCAAATAGAAATATAGTAAAATCAAAGCCTGATCAAGTCTATAGAGAACACCATAACTTGCAGTGTTACGAAGAAACCTATGGAATATGGCAGAGTGAAACCTTCCTCCATTTCCCAACTTCACAAACTCCATTAGTGTATCCAACACCACCTCTTAACAGCATTATCAAATTTCAAATTAGAAGAAGTAAAGATATCTATAATGATCTGAATTGCTGTAAATTAAAAATAAAAATAAAAAATAAAAACCTTGAGAGTTTCATTGGATTCCGACGAAAGAAGGAGCTAGATGAGGGACTCGACGAGCTCATCAAACTTGGACCAGAGCCAAGTGCGGTATATGAACTTGGGGTCATCGTCCTAGGAGTGATTGGGCTTGGAAGAGGAGGAAGGGTGGTCATGCAAGACGGGAGTGAAGAAGGCTTGGATGGAGAGGAGAGATTCAACGACGTACTGAGGCGACGAGGTTGGTGTGACGTAGGAGAGGAGCTTAAGGAGGTTGTTGATGTGGGTTATGGAGGTTCGGAGGCCACGGTTGCATCATCTGTACCTGTAGAATTTAAAGCTGCAGCTGCTTCCACACGCTGCTCGAATGAGCTCGACACGAGAAATCCATTGGGTTCAACAAGAGACGAGACTAAATTGAGATACCCAAAGAGAATAATCCCTCAATCCAGGTCAACCCAGTGGCCACCAAGTTCTTCGAAACTCAATTTGGTGGGTGACATTGAGATCGATAAGAAAGGAAAAGAAGGGTTGTGGGAGAAAATGAGGGTTTGAGAGAAATAGGGCATTTCTAATCATCCAAAGCACACAGATCTGGCCAGAAGAAAAAGTGAGAGATAGATGAGAGAGAGTGAAAAATCTAAGCTCCAATTTGGTTTGGTTATTCGACGAGGAAGAGACGCAGATGTCAACTAAAATATGTGTGGCAAATTTTTAACTTTTGGCAAAAAAAGAGGGTGGGGCTGCTCCTGTTTTCTTTAGCTCGTCCTCTTAGGGTTGTTAGGACACCTCGATAAAACTATGTCCTTATAGGGTGTCCTAAAATGTTGTTTTTGTAGTAGTGAATAGTGCTGCCTATAGATTTTTAGTTTACAAGTCTGATGTTGCTGATATAAACATAACCACAACCATAGAATCTGTCAAAGCAGAAGATATTTTTCCTTATAAGTATAGGTATAATCCAAAGAAAAGAACGTATAAAGATACGTTGCCTCAAATTGAGTTAAACAAAAGTATTGAAATTGGTGAAGATAATGCTTCTACTATTCAAGAAGAAATTTTGGAACCAAGGAAAAGTAAACGTGAAAAAATTGCCAAAGATTTTGGACCTGAGTTCATGACCTTTAATCTTGAAGGAGAACTTCAAACATATAAGGCTGCCATGGAATCATCGGAATCACCTTATTGGAAAGAGGCTATTCAAAGTGAAGTGGAATCCATTATGCAAAATAATACTTGGACATTGGTTGATTTACCACCGGGACATAAACCAATAGGCTATAAATGGACTTTCGAAAGAAAGATGAGACCTGATGGTACCATAGAAAAATACAAAGCTCGTATAGTAGCTAAAGAGTATCATAAAAAAGATGTACATTTTTTTTATACTTATTCGCTGGTGACAAGAATTACGTCAATACGAACATTAATTGCAATAGTGGCTGTACACAATTTGGAAATACACCAAATGTATGTGAAAACCGCATTTCTAAATGGCGAACTAGATGAAGAAATCTTCATGGAACAATCCGAAGGGTTTATTGTTAAAGGTCAAGAAAATGAATCTTGTAAATTGGTTAAGTCCCTTTACGGACTTAAACAAGCTCCAAAGCAATGGCATGAGAAATTTGATAATACACTATTATCAAATGGATTTAAAATAAATGAATGTGACAAATGTGTCTATGTCAAAGAATTCAGAAACGCATTTGTCATTGGATGTTTATATGTGAATGACATGCTCATTATGGGAACAAGTAAGGATGTAATTAATCAAACAAAAAAAATGTTGCATTCCTCTTTTGATATGAAAGATATGGAAATAGCATATGTGATTCTTGGTATTCAAATTCAAAGAAATCCGGATGGTTACGTACTTACTCAAGCTCCTTATGTAGAAAAGGTCCTTATAAAATTTGGACACTATGATGATAGGCTGATTGTTACTCCATCTAATCCTTCTAGTCTTCTTAAGAAAAATGGCTAAATATTGTTTAGTATCCTGTGGTATGGGTTCAACATCGATTCAGTCCCTTGACTTTCAATTTCATCAAATACACCCCCGCAATATAATATTCTTGTCCAATAGGTCACTCCGTCGGGATTCCGTCAATTTCAAACATTAAGCTGCTAACATGGCTCTTTTATAATTGATTCCCTCCCACTTTATTCCTATCCACCAACTTCAACTCTTTCTATCAGACCAAAAAAAAGAACTTCAACTCTCTCTCTCTCGCTCTCTCTCCCCTATGTAATAAGCCATGGGATCAGAGAATTGGCATCAGCATTTCCGTTTACATTTGCTAGATAGCAAGCTGGACTTAGAAAGGAAGACGAGGCAGGGGTCGGATTGTATGATGCACATGGACTCGGATTGTAGGATGCACATGGGCTCGGTTGGTATGATGGACATGGACTAGCTGATGTTGACCCTCCCATTATGTCCATACGATCCACTGGTTTGCATCCCTGCAGCAATCAACACATTATCTACGATGAGACAATTGTTCAAAGATTTAACATTTCACAATACTTCACTACCCAACAAATTGAGACATACTGCAAATTCCTAGCGGACCCACTTTATTTGAACAAGATCACATCACCACTTATCAAGGCCGGACCGACGGCGTTTGGTTGCTCCTCTATAGAGGCGCCGACATCAACATCTAGGACCGCTAGGGCAGTAAGATAATTCAACTTCCACCACCACCGCGAAACGACGTCGTCCTCTGTTGCTTCTCGATTGGGTTTGGGGATAAGGACTACTTCTTCCTCCACCGCCAGTGAGATTGTTGAGGTCGAGGCCACATTCTAAGGCTAGAAGGACTGCCACAACAAGGTCTACACGGTCAAAAGGCCCTGGCACCACTGCATTCGGCTCGCCTCGCACACTGCCATTCAATTCTACTATAGTACCCCAAAAATTCATTATTATTTTCTGAGGATTTTTTGAAATTTAATTAGTGGTTATCGGATGGTTTCGTGGCTTGTGGATAGAGCGGAAGTGTTTCGGGCAAATAATTATTCAAGAAGCGTCATTTTGGGGGGGGGGGGTTGACCTTTTATTCGTTGGGTCTCTCTAAAAACTTCCTTCACCAAAGTCATAGAGTGCATTGATATAAGTTCGTGGACATACGGAACGTGGAATTCGGAGTTCGTATGAAGAAGTTATGGCAATTGGAAAAAAAATTCCATTTTTGTTAAATAGGGAAAAAAATCCAAAACAATTAGAGTTTCCATTTTCGGAAACTTTTCTCTCTCCTATCTCCCCGAGCCCACGTATGCCTCTCCCTTCGCCGGCTTCGTTCTCCACCTTCCAGCCACCATTGGACGTCAAACAAAGTGGGTTTTCTTCGCCTCGATCTCCTATATAAGTCTGTCGTGGCAATCGTGCACGAAACGAGCTGTGGACAGAGAAGCAAGGCCGAGAAGTGGGGCGACGGCGCTGCAAAACGCCTTGATCAGAGTCGATGATTCCAGCCACCATAACCGGTGTTTCTTGAGGGGTTTTGTAGCCCAGAGGCTGGGTAAGGTTTCTCCTAAGGTGGGTTGCAGCGATTTCACTTGTGGAGGACAAATCGAAGCTTTGAAAATCTAGGGTTCAATCAGCTCCGAGTTGTTCTAAGGTAAAATTCGATCGATTGGCTTATAATTTGACTTTGATGTAGTTGGGAATGTTGTAATTCGAGTTGAGATGAAGTTCTTTTGTTTAGGAAGTTTGGCCAAATTCAGAGTTTGGGTCGGCGGGCGGTGGCGGTGTTTTCCGGTAGGTTCCGACCACCTCTGGGGCAGTTTATGCTCCTCATTGTGATCTACTCGTCGATACGAGCATTTCGATATATAGATTGTAATTTTTGGAGATCGAATGAGTACGTTATGATTTTTATTGTTTCGAACCTTTCGCTTATTCGATCCTTAAGGATTCGAGTGTTCGATCGACTTGTGGTTTTGACATATCGATCGTAGAAGTATTTCATAGACTTTGGGTGGTCTCGGATGTGGTTTGGCCTCTATTGGCGCCACTTTTGTTGTTTTAGTTCAAAACGAGGGTTCGGACTTTAATCACTTTGTGATTCAGGCACTGAATCGAGACCGTATGTGTTTTGGTACTTGACAAGCTTGTGTTGAGTGGATTGCGGCAATTTGTGCTTGTTTTGGTTAGCGTGTGAAGATGTAGCAGGATTCAGAGGTGAGTAAATCTCACAATATTCGTTATAAGCATAATTACCATATTGTCTTGGAGTTATTAGGTTAACTATGACTATAGTTGGTATTAGTGGCATTCCTGAGTGGATGACTACGTGTGTGTCTGTGTATATATATATATATTTATGTGAAATATATATGTATTGGTGGCTTCGTTGTGATGTGAACAATACTTGAAATGAGTTCATTATTGCTCGAGATTGGTGAAATTGTGTATTGAGTTGTGATTGTAGAAGTTCATTTGTTGAGATACCATGGGTTTAGTATGACCATCTTAATTGGGATTTTAGATATGGTAGCTTGTGTAGGAATATCTGTGTAATGAATCGATGACATGAATCTTTGTGATGATTACCATGTAAAGCTTGTGTAGGAATATATGTGTAATAAATCGATGACATTAATGTGATGAATCTTTGTGATGATTATCAT
Source organism: Rosa multiflora (assembly GCA_002564525.1). Lineage (NCBI taxonomy): Eukaryota > Viridiplantae > Streptophyta > Magnoliopsida > Rosales > Rosaceae > Rosa > Rosa multiflora. Next base: position 199,079 of record BDJD01001594.1, read on the forward strand.
GTAAAGCTTATGTAGGAACATCTTTGTAATGAATTGGTGATATTTGTGTGATCATCTTTGATATGATTGTTGTGTAAAGTCTGTGAGTGCTATCTGTGTGATGATCAGTTGAATGATTGCTATTTGTGTGATGATCGGCGAAATTTGGGTGATGTGTGATGACCGGTGAAATCTGAGTGATGACTGCTCGATAGCGGAGTTAAATTGTTATTAAGTTAACAACGATCGAGAGGACTGTTGTGAGGGTCGGAGCTACCTATAGATGTCAGAGTGTAGGGTTATAACAATTACTATGACTTGAATTGTTTGTCTTAAACTATGCGCAGGGGTTACTATGAATTGTTTTGCTTGTTTTGAAATGTGATTGCCTTGTTTTCTTCTTGATTTTATTGATTGATAATTTGATTTCACTTAAAGGCCATAGGGTGACTATTGTACTCTGTGGTGAGGATAGGAAGGTGATTTCATTGATTTTCACCTTTGATATCATGTTGATGACAAAGGCTTCCAGTGGGAAAAAATGAGTGTGATTTCGTAGTTCGCCGTAGTGCATTAAAATGGTTTCAAACACTACTTGAGGAAGTTTTGTTTAACTAGAATTTGTGTGATTGGATGCTAGGTTGAGAATCTGAGCATGTGGTGTTAGTCACTAGTTGACTTATTTAAGCATGATACGAAAGGATACGAAACAGATGGTTGTAGTTATGGGTCATGCTTATCATTGTTTAGGTTGAGGTGACTTAAGAATGTGTTTATGCTTTGTGGTTTTGAGTTTACTCATACAAGCTTTCATAAGCTTATCGGGTTTGTTGTGTGGCAACCACTTGCATTATTCGATGGTGTAGCGGTTAATCCTGCAAGTTAGGGTAATCGTGGCTGAAGCTAATGTTGCTTGCTGGTAGCATTACGGTAGGAAGCCAATTTTGTGACTTTACCGTTGTTAAGACGTCCGCTTGTAGTAAGCTCTGAGGAGCATTTACTTATTATTTTATTGTGGCAATTTAATTTGTAAACTTGTGTAATATATGACTTTGCGGAGCGGGTATATATTGACATTGTGGGTTCAGGGCATCAGTATGTATTTGGTTTGAAAGGAAAAAGTTTTCCAGGTATTTTGTATTGATGGCTGAACCATCACGCATGTATAATTATGGGATTATATATCGATTTTTATTTATGTTTAAAAATGGGGGCGTGACATCTACGACTTGCAAGATTGGCTCGGCTTCGATCGGCCCAACAAGGCCATCGATTGGCTCAATTGGACAGGTTATAGTAGACCTTTTCAACTGGATTTGATATCAAGGTTTGATTGGATATAAGTTTTCTCCATGGGTTCAGGTTCGGAGCTTACATAGGGGGAGAGAGAGAGAGAGAGAGAGAGTTGAAGTTGTGGATAGGAATAAAGTGGGAGAGAAATAATTATTAAAGATCTAGGGTCATTTTGAGAATTTGACTTCCATGTGGGCCCCACTTTTGCTGAGTTGGAATGCCATGTCAGCAACTTAACTTCTGAAATTGACGGAATCTCGACGAAGGGACCTATTGGACGAGAAGATGATATTACGGGGGTGCTTTTGATGAAATTGAAAGTCGAAAGACTGAATTGATGTTGAGCCCATACCACAGGGTACTAAATAGTATTTAGCCCTAAGAGAAATCAAGGTGATAGTGTGTTTCAATTGGAGTATACACAAGTTCTTGGAAGCTTAATGTACATAGTGAATTGTTCCAGACCGGATTTGGTATATAGTTTAAGTCGACTTAGTAGGTACTTAAGCAATCCAGGAAAAGAACATTGGATTGCTTTAGTAAGAGTATTACGATATCTAAAGCATACAATAGACTATGGGTTGCATTATATAAAATATTCTCCCGTATTAGAAGGGTATTGTGATGCAAATTGGATTTCCAATAAGTCAGAAAGTAAGTCCACAAGTGGGTATGTATTTACACTTGGAGGTGCAGCCATATCTTGGAAATCATCGAGACAAACTATGAATACATGTTCGACTATGGAAGCAGAATTTGTAGCCTTATACAAAGCCACCAAAGAAGTGGAATTGCTCAAAAATTTCCTAGAAGGTATTCCATTGTGGCCAAAGCCTATCACAACCATTTGCATACATTGTGATAATATGGCTGCTCTTACAAGAGCAAAGAACCAAATCTACAATGGCAAATCGAGGCATATAAGGCGACATCACAAAACAATACAAGACTTGCTCAAGAATGGAATCATTTCCATTGACTATGTAAAATCAAAGGAAAATATAGCAGATCCTTTGACTAAAGGCCTTAATAGAGAGCAAGTACTATTTACATAGAGGGGAATGGACTTAAAGCTAATATAATGAGTCACTACTTGGCCGAAACCTAACCTAGCAACATTGGAGATGCATAACACACACATATATGCTCATTCCTAAGATGAAACAAAGTGTGTTTTCCATTGACGATTAAGGGATGAATATTAATATATTCTTGATAATGCTAATAGCATTTAAGTGGGATAGTACAGACTATTCTTAATTGGCATTCCCTATATGAGAATGATGTGGGGTCACACCTATAAGAACCGACATGCATGGCTAAGTTCTCTAAAAAATCTCATGAAGTAAGAAGTTGTTCTGGACCAAAATGAACACAACCGTAAGAATTTGAAATATATCTAGATATGATATGTGTGATACTTGTAGTCTCATTTTACTACAAAACAAGAATAGTTCAAGACTTGAGTTCACTACTTCACAAAGTAAATCCGATAAGTATTCACTACGAAAGGTTCAAGTCCAAAAGACACCTTTTCTGATACATTTTTTTTTCTTTTTTAAAAGAGGATTAAATGATTTCACTCCTACCCCCATAGTGACTCGAACCCATGATCTCGATATTAGGTAGTGGGTGCTCTTACCTTTTCCGATGCATATCCTATCTAAGTTATCCGAAATAACGATATGTTCCTAATTATCTTATTTTCTATTCAAATGTGGGATATTATTAGGGTCTAAATAGAAAATGTGGTGTATTGTTGGAACTTGTGGTTTAGTCCCACATGGAAGAAGTTTTGAAGGCTCATAGCCTTTATAAGGAAACATCCATGTAAAGAAGTAAATGGGTGATAAGTCTAGAGGTGGGCTTTGTGGGCTTTCCTATTGGGTTTCCCATAGGATTATGCATATATATAAAAATCAAAGATGGGCCTTGGGCTCTGTTAATGAAATCTGGTTTTATTTTTTTAATTAATATTCAATTTTTTTTCCGGATAAAACCAAACAGTTGAAACATATGAAATCAAACGACAACTGCCGACACAACTGTTCGTTTTGCCTTTTATATAAGGACGACCCAAGGTCATCATTCAATCATCGAAAAATATTCTTCTTCTTCTTCCTCCCAAAATTATTTCTTTGAGAAGCGTAAAGTAAAATACGCCACCAAATAGTTGTATCTTCTAGATAGACATCTGAAACTACAGCACAAATGGGGGCAAATTTCTGTCTAAGGTCACTGCGTTGCAGGTCTCTATCAGATCAAGTTGGTGAAATTTAATTAATGTTCAAAGTTATTTGATTTCTTTCCTTTTTTTGATTATTTGTTTTTTTTTTATGAAAAAAGGATCAAAGGATTTCACTCCTACCCCCATAGTGATTTCTTTCCTTTTTTTGATTATTTATTGTTATATATTCTATTTGTATTCAATATATATATATATATATATATATATATTCGTATATATTGATTGATTCTAACAAAGGTAGCAATCGTACCATATTGGGAAGAAAGAAAGTTAACTTTGCCGTTACGATGGATTTTGAAGGGATATCTAGGCTTGTAGATTGATTCTACGTTCATGCATGGTTCACATTTCGTCTTCTTCACATGGCAGGTCCCATCTTTGAGACTGATGTTTAATCTAACTGCGTGTTCATGTAATCCAATTTTTTTTTTTTTTTTTTTTTTTACAAAGTGAATTTTTTGTGAACAAACTCAGGCTGCATTGGAAAAAAATCTTATAAACAGCTTAAGTTTAAAACAATTGATAGTAATGTATTTGGTAAACTAAAAATAGCAGTATGTTTTTTAAAAAAATACCAGGGCTCTTTTAGCTCCCCTGGACATTTTTTCTTTTTACGTCAAAAGTTCTTTTATATTTACAAGTAGTAGCCCTCTCAGCTAAACTTATGAAAGCAGCTTATTTTTTTACTATAGCACTTTTAGTTTGAAGTCATACCAAACACTTTACCACTGCTTTTAATACTATTAGCACTTTTAAAAATTCAGTTTACTAAACACTTAATTGCTTTATTTGACAGCCACTTATTCTCATATCACAGCATGAACAAACTTATCTTATAAGCACAGTCATACTAAATTGGCCCTTAAGGAGGATCCTAAAACGGGACACAGAATGAAATTTCCATGACGGGAGGAAGGTGGATATGTTGGAAATTCTGGAGATGGACGATGCTTTGAGTAAGAACTTGTAGGTTGAGGCGTGTGGTACACTGCCCTTAAGAGTAGATGTCCGCACTTTGGAGAGTATATCTTGGTGTAGCAAGTGTTAATAGCCTACCCTCCAGGGTACAACAACCTCGATCCTTGTAGGTGACACTCACAATACTCAGATCGTATCGAACAACTTAAAACTTTCTTTTGGTGGAATAGTGAAAATTAAAGGAAACACATGAGTAACTTGAACTCGGAAAGGAAACAAAGGAGATTGAATTTTTGTTGTCTGTTTTGATCTGGAAAGCTAGAGATTGTGTATAGGGCAAGAATGATCCATACAATGACAATTTAACAATAGCAATTAAGGTATGTAAATTAAGTAACCGAAAGGAATATTATGACATTGATTAGGAAGAATCAAAACGTCAAAATAGGAATGACATTTACACTTTGTACCTAATGTAACAGAAAAGCAATATATTTCTTGACATTGATGAGTAAACCAAAACGGAAGAAAGCAAATAAGGAATGAACCACCATAATTGCAGACTTTGACCAAATGTATGGTATATGAGTAAACTGATGAAATCTTTGTGTCAATCACAATCAAAGATAGTTAATGACTATTGCCATATGCAATTAAAGGTCCAATGGATGTTTCAAATATAGCTGGTATTTTGAAATATTCTAAGTTAATTCCAACAATCATCCACTATTTCAAAATACCAAAATTTCAAGGAAAGTATAAGATAAGGAATACCAAAAGAAAGTGAGAATCAAATGCATCAGAACAGGTGTCTTTTGGACTATGAACTAGCCATAGGACAAATTAGTCATGATCCATGCCACGAAACCTTGGTGAAAATAAAATTTTCTATGAACCAAAATTTCTATTGTGAATTAGTCAACTAATCATCCACACTAACTCTCGGATCAAGTTGTTCGAAGCGGGTTGGAGCGAATAGGCCATACGCCCTGCTTGGATATTCATGAATACTCTAAAGAGTATGCCTTACTCTCATAGGGAGCAGCCCCACTTCCACATCCATATAGGTAAATCCATTAAGTGTGTACTGCAAATAAACACACCACCCAAATGTTTGGGTTATGGAACTCATTAAGAACATTTGTTCAACCTTACACATTGCAGTTCAAGCACTATCTATTTACACCACAAGGAGGGACTATCAATAGTTTTATTTGATAGTGCACCACTGACCAACAAGTGACTTGCTATTACCCATATTAACCTACTTTATGGGATCTCCAATACCATAGATTGGTTTACCATCACTCTTGATCTTTGTCTATAGGCATAAGCCTCATCCCCCTCGATGTTTCACTCACTAGCTAGTTTTCGGCCTAGTGGTTTTGTTAGAGGATAGGCTAATTCAACTCTAATTTTACGTAGTCAATGGATATGACTCCATTCTCAAGCAATTGCTTCACAATATTATGTCTTAGGCGTATATACCTATTTTTTCCATTATATGTTTTATTTCGTAATGCAGAAAGTACTATTTAAAGTTTCGGAAAACGTCGCTTCAAAGTATAATTGCGAAATGAGAGAATGTCTATATTTCATAGGAAAAACATTTTAAAAGAATGTTGCGTTCTTAGTTTCAACTATGGTATTGACCTCCATTAAATTATGGTCACTACTGATAACTAAGAACCTATAGGCTGCACTATGTAGAGCATATTCCGAAAGTGAGGTTTCAAATATAGCTAGTATTTTGAAATATTCTAAGTAAATTCCAACAGGATCAAGCACCCATAAGAGGTTAACATGTCCTCTAAAAAGCGGCTTGATTTGAAGAAGGGGTCCATTGATTGGCCTAGCATGGGCCTATTTCATGGGTTTAAGTAGGTTGTTAATTACATATTAAACTCAGCAGGTTTGCTGTTTATCTATTAAATAGTTGAAATTGAATTTTTCATTACCACTGTCAACATTTATTGCTTTGACTGCCATATTAGGCCGTTTCAATCGACCATGCCTACAACCACCCTAAACTCATGTCCAGCTCTGGGTAAGTGGCCAGGCTCAGTCCACTTTGCCTCTCCCCAATAACAAAAGAGGTTGAGTAGTGTTGAATTGTTGATGCTCATTCTAGTTTTGTGCCAAGGAACAAAGAAGAGGAAGAATCTCTCTCATGTACTACTATAAGTAAGAATGCTTCAAGCTCCAAGTTGAAGACTCAGGTTTCCTCTATGAAGAAGAAACAATCCTCTATAGGGACGAAATCATCCTCTACTTGTAAAAAATTAATTGTTAGAGTGACAAGTGATCATCCTCTAAAGAAGCCTCTACTTCATTCTGCTCATTAAGAGATTTTGACGTAGTGATCGATATAACCACATAGTTAGATTTGAGTATAGGAATTGATTTATTTTGCTATGTACTATGCAATTGCTCAATGTACATGAGCAGCCAAATGCATGTAAATGTAGTGTTATGTGTGTGAAACTTATTTTGATGAGTTCCGGCTTCAGCAGTTCAAGCTTTTCATTTGGACATGACTCAGTTAGACTGTCTTAGATGAGCTACTTTGTAGCTTTTTGTTGTTATTCTTTTTCATTGAAAAAAAAAATTATTGTGTGAGATTTATATCATTTTACCACATATCGCACTGCCTACGCTCTAGAGCAACAAAAGTTTTGCAAAATAGTTTATGTTCAAATACAAAAGTACATGGTTGTTGTAAAAAAAAAACGAATTTAGAAAAAAAAGGTATTTTAAGTACTTTGAGTTGTGGGAGTTAACCATTCAGACCTAGCCGTCTCTGCTAAGGTTTTATAGTAGTTTTCTTCGAGAAAAATTTCATCACTTTTCCCAGCGCTATGGCTCACAAGGAAGAGCACATCTCGGCTAGCCTTCCTCTAGCGGATTCTGCACGAGTTTCTTTGGGATCGGAGGGACTGGCAACGCTGCAGGCAGACCGGTGGTATCTGGTGAGCCGACGCTTCTTGGTCACAAGAACAAATTTCCAGGTTTTAAGGGTACCATCTCCACGATTTGGCGTATCAAATCTGGACTGACAATTCAAGACATGGGAGATAGATATGTCTTTCCATGTGATAGGGAGGATGAACGTAATAAGATCTTGCATGGCGGACCTTGGTTCTATAGAAACACCATGTTGGTGCTTGGCAGCTATGATGGAATTGGTTCGGTGGCTGATGTTCCATTGAATCTTGTGGAAACTTGGGTCGCTGTCAAGGGACTTCCGATGGGGCTCCGAAATAAAGCGGCTTTGAATCTTGTGCGTTTGACTCTGGGGAGAGTAATCCGGTTTGATCAAATTGCCTTACATCAAAAGGAAGAAGATTAGAGGATTATGGTAGTCTTTGATGTCCAACGGCGAGTCAGGGTATGGAAACTTTTTGAGTTTTCCCCAGTTGTGACTCCGAAGCTGTATTTTATCTATAAGAAGATCAGAGGGTTCTGTCGCAGCTGTGGACTTTTTTAGCATGGTGAAGTATGGTGTGATGCTCTGCTGAAGAAGGAAAAAGAAGAGATACTTACACAATTGCAAGCTGAAGCGATAGCGGGACTGTCTTTGAGGGACAAGCAGCATAGTCCTTGAGCTGAAGGAAAAGAACAGCAAACTACCTAGGTAAAGGTGGTAGGTTCAGCTCTAACAGGTATTGTTGAAGGGCCGGGGTCAGTGGAGATGGATATTCCATTGATCCAATCCTCAGGAATGGGAGAATCCATGCAGCCTGAGACTTTGTTTGCAGGGTTCAATCTGTCTGCGTTCTTAGAGACTTGGAAATCCCAAACTACTAAACCTATCGGCTAGATGACTATGGGAAGTAGACTCCCTCTGGCTGTTGTTAAACCTCGAGATTGGTAGGTTGTGATGAGACAATGGTCATGGATTCATCTCTTGGTCCAAATTCGATACTAAGAGCTAAGTGAAAGGTTGTGGATGTTTTGGGACGCATAGGTAAGAGGTATGTGTCTAAATCGGATCCGGTGCTTCAGGTTGATGATGGTATGTAGCTTGCCTTGCAGCACAAGAACGGACGACTAATTGTTTCACCACGAAAGAAGAAATTGGGAAGGCCTAAGGGAATTAAGAATAGGCCTAAGTGTGCTAAGGTCCTTGAGAAAGAACTTCAGGGAAGAAAAACTAAAAAGTGAAGACTTCGGGATAGTGATCGTGAAGTTCCAACTTATGTGGAGATGGAGACTACTGAGACCGATCAAATGGAAGAGCTGCAGAACACTGGTGGAGCTGTAAGGGATGTAGGTGTTACATCCTCAACAAGTAATGTTTAAAGTTTAGTTTGGGTCGCAAGATCTAGATGCTCGATTGGTACATTTATTATCTCTGCTTCTGAGTATCTAGGTTTTGTTAGAATAAAGGTGTTTAATTGTCCTCAAAAGGTGGGTGATTACACGTATTTCTATGTGTGTAATTGTACTCTAAATAATATAATTGAGTTAATTTTTAAGTCAATTATTATGTAAGTAATTCATTTTTATTTACTTGTAGGAAATAAGCGGAGTTGCGGAAATCGAAAAAAAATGACGCGAAAATTGAGTAAAATGGAGTTTCCAACAAAAGAACGAAATTGTCAATTTCGGTCAACCGTGGTCAATGGAATCAAGGGAGCAGAATCCAATTACCTCCGGTAGTATTTGTGGAAGTATATTGAGAAGAAATAAGAAAGAAGAAGAAGAAAGAAAGAAAGAGAGAAGAAGGAAGAAAAGAAGAAAAGAAGAGGAAGAAATTTTTATTTTTTTTTACTTTGCTGACGTCAGCATCAGGAACACATTTGCTCGTCCATCCCTTTTTTTTTCCTCTCTTCCTATCATGTGTTGCCACGTGGCACCATCCTCTCTCTCTTCCTCTACAGCCACACATATAATTGCATTGCATTACACTTTTCTCCCATTCTTCTTCTCACCAAGACCAAGCAGCCACCATCTTAATTATCTCTCTTCTCCAACATAGCAGACCATAGCTCACCCCATCACCCTTCTCTCTCTCCCTTCAATCATTTTCTGCCTCACCAAGATTCATTTTCCTCCTCACTAAAATTCCTCCTCACCAAGATCAATTTTCCTCCTCACCAAAATTTCATCAAATCCTCATCAATTTCTTAAGGGATTTCAAGGGGCATCAATATTTGAGATTGGGTATATTGGGAAGCCATAAATCAAGGCTTGTCATATTTGCTCTATAGCAATTGTGACTTGTTCTTTTTACTTCTCACTCTTTTTCACCTTTACCTCTTTAATTGATGTATATTGTTGTTGATTTGTGGATGGGTTGTGAGTAGTCTATTTAGGAAGCTAGAGTTTGAGCCGTAGCATGGATTTAATGTAATAAATATATTTTGATTTAATGGTTTTCAATTTCGTGTTTGGCATATGTTCTATTGTATAATATTTGGCTTAGATGCATGCTTAGGAGCTTGATTAACTCTTGAATATGTAGATGAACATGTCTAGAACAAATTAGGGGACCTAATCACTTCTCTAATTTATGGCTAGGACACTTGTTTAGAACATAGTTAGTTATAATACCAATTTTGATTGCTGTATTGGCTAGCTTGGGAACCTTGATACTAGGACTCTTCGCCTTTTGGTGCAACTAGAGGCTCTAACAAGGCTCTAGATTGTCCCAATTGAGTTTCTACGACCCTTGATCAGGAGTAGTAATACCCTTAAGGAATCTAATGACCCATGAGCTTTGAAAAGCCGTGGGTACGGTTCTTGATGCCACTATGAATTGAATGACCATTGTCAGAAATATATTTGTGCATTAAATTTGGCTAGGAGGATACCTTAGTGACCTAATTTTCATTTCTTGATAAGTTTCTATTATCTTTATTAGTTACAATTTTAATTTTCAATTGTCAATTTTATATTTCGCAATCAAAATCAATTTTTACAAACCACTTTCATTGTCGATACCACTTGGTTGTGAGCTTCCGCCTTTATTTGTGGTTCTGTTGACCAATTTTAGGCTTGGTTGTTCCGAGCCGGGCATGTAAATAGTTTGGTGCTATTTTTAGGTTTTGTTTGTTAAATTATTGGTGATTTAGTAATCGGCATAACCAAATTTATTTGTGGTTCTGTTGACCAATTTTAGGCTTGGTTGTTCTGAGCCGGGCATGTAAATAGTTTGGTGCTATTTTTAGGTTTTGTTTGTTAAATTATTGGTGATTTAGTAATCGGCATAACCAAGGATTGGAGTTAGCTTTTCAATCCCCGAGGTACGATAATTTCAGGTTCAAATATTTCCCACTTCTTTGATGATCCTGCCCTTATTGCGCGTAAGTTGTATTTAAGCGCCAAATCAGTGGGTATACCAGGGAGTGTGAGGTTATGTTTTTCTTAGAATAGGTCCTTTGTATGTCCTAAAGGACGACTCTTTCTGTCGGCCCCTCAGGGGTGTGTCATTTCTGGTACTGCTTGCTGAATTATAAATTTGACTGACCTCATTCGATTAAAAAAAATGAATTTAGAAAATAGAAAATGCCAAATGTTAAAAGAAAAACATATTGTGTGCCTTCGTTAAAGTGATTGACGGAGAGGGAATCAAGCAATTACCAATTAACATCAATCAGCATGGATTACGAACCAATCAGTAGTTAATGTCATCATTGTAATTGTTCTTTCCATTGTAATTCTCTCCCTATATAAAGGGGTTATGAAATGAAATGAGTAGACCAATTCCAATTCTATTTTACTTTTACACGTTATCAGTACGCTCAGAGCAAATAGCCAAAAGAAAAAAAATCCTAATTTTCTAGTTTCTTTCTTCTTCCCATCGAGGAAAAATCACAACCCTAGAAGAACAAAACTTTTTCTTCTTTTTTCTGCCGCCACCACCAATTATCAAATAAAAAAAATAAAAAAATAAAAAAACTTCCCGTGCTGCACCCATCTGCAATTCTCAGTCTCCGCGCCCTCCTCGGCAACCCATCGCTGCTGGCACCCAACCAATTACTCTCTGCACCCATCTGCCATTCCCATCTCTGCTGCCCTCCGTGCGACACCCAGCTGCCCCGCGCACAGCCCACATCAACCATCCTCCCTGCCAGCCCAGCCTGCCACGCATGTTGCAGCCCCGCCTAGCGCCTGCGCCTTGAGCCTTGCAGCAGCACGCACGGCCTCCAGCCTAGCCCAGGTCACTCCCCGGCCTGCGCCGCCTCCAGATCGGCCTTCCCCCCTGCGCGCCTCCCATATGCACACACTGCTGCCCAGCCCGCAGCCCAGTCGCTGCCTAGCCCCGCAGCCCGGCGTATCCCATGCCATGCAGCCGCCCTGCATCGTTGCATATCCTAGCAGCCTAGCGCATCCAGATCGGCCTTCCCCCCTCCTGCCCACCTCGCCTAGCCTCGCACGGCTCGCAGGACTAGCCACTCATTAGAGAACCAGAAGGAAGAAGACGCAGAGAAGGTAAAAGAGAGCGAGAGAGAGAAAAAAAAAAGAGAAAAAAGAAAAAGAGAGAGAAAAAAAACTGAAAAAAAAAGAACCGGGCCAATCTCAAGTAAAAAAAAAAAAAGGACCTGGCCCAAAGAACCGGCCCAGAGAAAAAAAAAAAAAAAGAAAATCAAGTATGTTTTCTTTATTTTATTTTATGATTTTAACCAAGCATGCTTTATACCATATTGTTTATGCCTTTATTTTATTTTGTTATTAAGCATGTTTAATTAGATAATTTTGATTGTTTTAAGCATGCCTTATTATTTATGTTTTATATCATTATATTTAAGCATGATTTATAATTATGTTGAAGCATGCTTTATATTTTATTGCTTATGTTTTTTTTATTATGCAATTGTGAGCATATTTTGTGAATTTTATTTACGCTTATATAGTTATTCCTAAGCATGCCTTTAATTATGCTATTATTTATATTTTATTTTACGCATGATATATTATTGCTATTATTAGATGTCGCATATATTTTGTTGTATATTTGTGCAATGTGAGCATGTCATGTAGTTTATTTTTATATATGCTATGTCTTATTTATTATTAAATGTGTTAGAGTTATTTTTGTAATACGACATATAAAATTCCATTTTGCCATGATAATGAAAATTCATGCGCATTATACACACACTTACTGTGATAAAGTATTTTCACATAGCATCGGAAAAAAAATGTGACCATTACGAATCTTGGTCTTGAAATCTAATTCATATATTTGGGAAAATAATTTACGTGGATGTCTTTATGACTACGTAATTTATATCTTCCCTCTTGTTTATGTAGATGGCTGATCCAACTCGACCTGAATTTGACATCTTGAACTCAGAAGGACTTGAGTACCACCGTTGGGTTTCCGATGTAGAGACTGCCTTTGTGGCAAAAGACTACACTGCCACCATTACTGATCCCAAAGATGATGAACTATCTAATAACGTGCAAGCAGATGCCTTAATTTTTCTGAGACGACATATTAATCTTAGCCTACGCTGGGAGTACCTTCAGTTGAAGACACCCAAAGCACTGTGGGATGCCCTTAAAGGACGTTTTGGGAACATTCACGATACTTTGCTCCCAGGACTGGCTGTTCAGTGGAATGGAATCCGCTTGCTTGACTATAAAAAGGTCAATGACTTCAACAAGGACATGTTGCGCTTAAAGGCACGTCTCAATTTCTGTGGAAGGGAAATCACAGAAGATGATATGATCCAAAAGACTCTTTCCACTTTTCCTACTTCAGCAATCATACTAGCGAACCAGTTACCTTCAATAAGTTGATAAGCCTACTGCAAGTGGCTGAGAGACAAAATAGGATTCTCTTGAATAACAATGTCAGGCCCACTGGGACAAAGAAAATTCCCGAGGCTAATTATGGAAAAATGAAAGGTGGAAATAACTCCAATGCAAGGGGGTTTAGACGTGCTGATCCCTACCCACGTGGCAACAATGCACCACGTGGAAAGAGGACATGGGGATCATAGAAACAAGATGCCAAAGGAAAGAATTGACAATGAACCATGCTATAGGTGTGGATTCATTGGGCGTTGGTACAAGAACTGCCAAGCAAACAACAGAGTAGCAGCCAATTACAAGAGGTATAGAGAGTCTAAAGAACAAGTGGCTCACTATATGGAAGAAGGAGGTCATGACCTAGACGTCAACCTTACAGTTGCAGACTCTAATGGCAAAGAGGAACTTGCTAAGTCAATGGATGCTCTCAATCTTGACTGGTCTGCTTTATTCATTTTATTTTCCAAAGACAGTTGTGAAGGCATAATGCCTTATTTTTAATTAGACTATTGTTTGGTCTTAAAGTTTATTTTCAATCATGGATTGATGAATAAGATTTCTGAACAAGACCTTGATTTGATTATCGTTGGCTTATTAATAAATTTTGAATTTTATTCTGAAGCACTGAATTTATTCAAATGTATTTACTACACATATTTACATGGTTCGACATAGCACTATAAAGATGTAAAGCAATACATCTAGAGAAAAAAATTATTAGAATGAAAAGAATACCATTCTACGCAAATAGAAATACTCTAAAGAATATGAGTTATATTTTCTAAATACCTCCCATTTATTTGTAGGAATGAATGGAGGAGAACTTGAGTGCTTAGATGATAGTGGGACTACCCACACAATATTAAGAAATAGGCAATTATTCATTGAACTAATAGCCTATAATTCCTCTGTGACTACGATGATTGGATTATCAAAACTAATAAAATGGCGAGGAACTGCCAAATTTTTGCTGCCTAATGGCGCAACATTTCAAGTCACAGACGCTCTATATGCACCAAGAGCTAATCGAACCTTGTTAATGTTTCAAAGCTATTTGTGCCAACGATTATCCAGTAAAAACACACCGTGAGAATGGAACTGAATATCTTGATATTACATCTAATGACTGTGGAAGGAAACACATCTTAGAGAAACTTATGAGTCAATTTAGTGGACTGTACCTCACTATGATTCAGATCATTGAATCTTATACTGTCACCAACAATGAAATGTAGGACACTGACTCATACAGGCTTTTGCATGACCGCCTATGCCACTGAGGTCGTGACATGATGATCCGTATTTTTCAAGAACTCACACGGACATTAGGGGTGGCTCGCGAAACCGAAAACCGAAAAAAACCGCACCGATACCAGAACCGCAGCCGAAAAAAACCGCACCGAATCTGTTCTGTTCGGTTTTCGGTTTCAGCCCGAACCGAACCGAACTGAACCGAAAAACAGAACCGCAAAACCGAAATACTGTTCACTTACTACAAAACGACGTCGTTTTTTATTAGGGTTTGGAGACCAACTTACCTCGCTGTAGTCGCCCTTCCTCGAGTCGAATCCTCATTTCCTCTAGCCTCTCTTTTCTTTTCTCGACCTAATCATTTCAGTCTCTCTCTTTCTTCTCTGGCCTCTCGGCCTCTCTTTCTTCTCTTCGATAATCTTCTCAGTTTTCTCTTCGTCATCGAGAATTTGAGATCATCAAGGAGATTGCCAAGGACTGGAAGGGTCGTCAGTCCTCTTAGTTTTCTCTTCGTCTCTGGTCTCCGCCGCCACTCCGGTCATCTAGGCCCTCAAAGAGCTAGATCGCGACTGCAAGGTGTAGAACATCAAGCACAGCGGCAAGTTGACAATGAGGACCTGAGCGGGACCGTCGCTTTACCCGCACCTTTATTCTTCTTCATATTCTGCAGATCCAGAGCCTTTCTCTCAAGTACTCTCTCTATCTCTATATCTGTATATATCTATAGATCTTTCTACCTCTGTTCGATTCTAATTGATACTAATAGTTTTGTAATTCGTAAAAACTGAGATGAAGGTGTTTGCTGCAGATTCAGCCATATTGCTGAAGACATCAAGCAGCCCCGGTACGTTTTGCTTTCTATGATTAATTTGCTCATTGTGTGGTTGAACATATGGCCAAAGTTTGTGGTTTTATAATCGATTACTGGCTTACTGCTATTGATCTGTAAATTCATGCTCTATATTTCTACTTTACCATGTGGCTTTAGGCTTTCTTAATGGATTCAAATTCTTCATCTATCAAGGACAGCTTACTGTGGTTTGTGATTGAGCAGCCAAAAATAGTGCCAATGTAGTTAAGGAAGTGTAGTTAGACACACTGCTAACCTCTTTAGTACAATGATTGTTTGCTTACAGGTTTCTGGAACTATTCGTAACTGTTGTTTTGAAGCTGTGAGCGAGCTGCAGAATTTGCTTTTGATTTCAGAGTTTCTCTGGCCAGCTCTGCTTCTACCTGTTGCCGGTAACAAGGTAAGATAAGCACCTGCTTCTTGACTTTAGAACTTTCTTATCAATTAGGCTAAGGAATGCTGGACTCTTTACTTTTTAGTGAAAGAACGTTAGATGAAAAGTATCCTTTATTTACTAAAACACATCATATGAATATTCTCTCCCGCATTTGTCTCCAGCCTTTTATTTTTAAAGAGTTATAGAATCTTCACAAATTTTGTTGTAGATAGCGTTTTATAGTTCTATCTGCTTACGAGTTGCAATACTAAAATATAAAGAGTTCTGTTTCTTTATGCTACTCTTCATTTTTTCTTTTTGTTTCCTCTCATGTTGATATGGTGAATGGTGCCTAGATTTATAGTCAGCAAGATAGATCAAAAATGCCACTTGAGCTTAGTAGTGCTCTCTCAATTGAGCGTGAATCAGTTGATGATCCTGAAATTCATGCTGAAGTCCTGGAGGCAATATACATGATCACATTACAGGTCGACTAACTAACATTTCGTCTGAGTTCTTTCTAAGTGTGCTCTACATGCAGTAATTTATATCTTGACTTGTTTATTTAATGGATGGTATATGGCTGCATGCTTTCAAAGTTAAAAACTGATATCAAGGAATGTACGTGATTCAATAACAAAGGCAGATATTTTAGCATCCAGCATATTTAGCATTCAAAGTTCATTTTCCAAGGCAGAAATTTTATCATAGTGAGATCTCATCTAGCATCATCATTCATCAGATCATAATGCTCAAAAGAATTCATATTTTCTTTTGGCCAAAAGTAAAAAGATATCTACAAAAAGAAAATGTGAATCAGTGAATGTACTCATAGAGAGATGAAGTAACATCTTGCATGCCATGTTAACGAAAAGTAAAATAGGACAGAAAGAGGGGGGAGGGAAAAAGATAATATTTTACTAATCTATTACATTCTTTTAACTCATAAACTAAACTGTGATAGAAAGGCAGCCTCATGCCTCAAAAAGTTGCATCAAATATTGATCCACAGGATACTGCTTTAGTGTACTGAATCTGAAGCAAAAACACATCTATGCTAATTTGGGCTTTTTCTTTGTATATCTGTTCGGCTTTTGCAGGTGAAAAATGATGCAAGCAC
>BDJD01001594.1:219388-232134 GCA_002564525.1 Rosa multiflora
GAATGACATTTTGGTTGGTTTTGCTGATGCTGGATACATATCTGACCCACATATTGTTCCCAAACTGGTTATGTATTTACCAATGGGAACACAGCGATATCGTGGAGATCAACCAAGCAAAACCTTTGTGGCTACCTCCTCGAACCACTCAGAGATCATTACTGTACATGAGGCGGTTCGTGAGTGTGTATGGTTAAGAACTATCATTGCACATATTCGAGGGATTAGTGGTTTGAGTTCTACCACTGAAGAGCATACTTGCATTTACGAACACAATGCAGCTTGCATCGAACAGATGAAGCTAGGTTATATTAAGGGTGATAACACAAAACACATATCGCCAAAATTGTCCTACAATCAGCAACAACAGACTCTCCTCAAGATTCAAATGAATCAAGTAAGGTCTGAGGAGAATGTGGCAGATTTGTTCACCAAATCATTACCTAAGGACACATTTGAGAAACATGTGAAAAGCATAGGAATGCGAAGACTTTCCAAGTTCCCTAGATTAATGTAAGTATCAGGGGGAGGAGCAGACGTCAGAGGGAGTCTAACACATACATGTCATGCTCAAATGTAAAAGGTGCGTTGTGCTCTTTTCCTTCGACCAAGGTGTATTTTTGTCCCACAGGGTTTTTATTGTTACTTGGCAAGGTTTGTAGTGAGGCAACAACTCATGCACCATTTCATCTTTGACTTGGCACAAGGGGGAGTGTTAAAGGAAAAACATATTGTGTGCCTTCGTCAAAGTGATTGACGGAGAGGGAATCAAGCAATTACTGATTAACATCAATCAGCATGGATTACGAACCAATCAGTAGTTAATGTCATCATTATAATTGTTCTTTCCATTGTAATTCTCTCCCTATATAAAGGGGTTATGAAATGAAATGAGTAGACCAATTCCAATTCTATTTTACTTTTACACCAAATATAATTGTTTTGTCTATGTTTTAATTTCAAGTGTTTTTTGAAAATAGGATTCCAAAAAAAAAAAAAAATCACATTCTTTCCATAAAACAACCTCACCTTTTCAACCGATCGACGACCTCACAAACCAATCGGCTACCTCAACTACAAACTTGCAACCTCACCTCACTAACCCATTAGCGACCTTATCAACCCACCCAACCAACAACCTTAACAATCGATCAATGACTGCATTCAGCGACCCACTGACGACTTCAACGACCTGCCGATGACCTCGCCAATCGACCCACCGATGACCCACTGACCGAAAGACAACCTCACTGACCAATTGACTTAACAATGACTTTGATCGAGCGGCGACCTCACTGATAGTTGTAACGCTGCTCGATCAAAGTCGCTATGTAATTTAATTCATTTTCATAGTTGCTATCAAACGTGAGCGACCTCGCATAGTTATTTGTCTTGTTTATATTTGTACACGACGTGATTTACTATTAAATTTTTTTTTTTTGAAAGTATTTCTAATTAAGCTGCCACATGCCTTTTGGGATATTAAAAATGTAATTTAATTCATTTTCATTTTGCACAAGTTTTTCGAAAAGGGAGCATATCCTCTCCTGAGCACTTTTTGGAGCTGAGCTTCTTGAGCTTTTCATTACAAGATGACACGTGTATAAAACCACATCTAATGGCCCCTATTGCTTGAACTTAATTTTGATTTATCTTTTTTTTTCATCAAAACTCAAAAACGGAGGACTCTCTCACTGTTTCCCTCTTCTCTCCATCTTCTCTCTGAAGACCAGAGATTCATCTGTTCATCATCACCCACTCCACCCAGCCCATCGTCACCACCAACCAACCCGGCACATCGTCACCACCTCCATCAACCACCCCAACTATCGTCTTGCTATTGGGTATCAGTTAAAACATCAACAAATTGAACTCAGTTCTCTCTCAAATCACTAGGATTGCACCTTGAGTTTTATTGTTTTGCAATCCACATTTTAATTTTGTCTCAATGGTTTGAAATTTGAAGTTTCAACAATATGTAGTCTGTTGGTTGGTTGAACTTGAGGTTGGGATTCAATTGATGGGTTCAATTTGGGGCTAGGTGTTCCATTGATGGGTTCTAGACTAATATCTGAATTTCATTTTGCCATCAACCCATTCTCTTCAATTTTCACCAAACCCACTTTTCCCAGAGGATGACGCAGGTCCTGATGGTTTCGCCAAACTCGGCTCTCCATTTCAAAACAATCCCCTTCTCGAGGCGAATATCGGGGCGGGGGAGTTGGGGGATCCTAGTCTGGATCCAGGTAGGGTTGGAAATGTCTTCATCTGAGTCGAGGAGGCTGGAAATGTCTTCGTCTGAGTCGGAGATGACAAAAAAAGAACAGAGAGTAGACCAAGAGCAAAAGAAGAGGAACAGTGGAGAGAGAAAGAGAGAGAAGAAAATAGAGAAAGTAAAGCCATGATTGTTGTAGACCATTGGATCTAATAATATACACGTGTCATCATCTCCTTCAAAGCTCAGATAGCTCAGCAGAGAGTTTAGCTCAAGAGAGGATCATCTCCCTTTCGAAAAACCATGATTTAAAACGTTACCAGACACGGCCTAAGATATCGCTCACAGTGTGAGTCCTAATTCTAATACATATACCCACCTTCTTGGGCCGTGTCAACCTTGGGCTAGCCGTTCTTCGAAGACCACACTCCAAGGACTTTTCTTTGATTCTTCACTTGGTGTTAGCAGTTTCCAAGTCCAACAATTTGGTATATAGAGGCTGTCCACTGCTTAATCCAAAACCGAGCCCAGATTCTGGAAAGCAGAACAACAAGGGAGCTTTCTAATTTAGCCTGTGCATCTTCCTCTCCCTCTTTTATAGTCATAGTCAATCCCTAAACTTTGATCTCTAAATCTTCATTTACCAAAACTGGGATCAAACCCCACCATGCCTCCTCATCCTCACCACCACCACCACCACCACCACCATCATGATCAACCACCGCAACCAAAACCCAATCCCAATCTCCTATCTTCAATCCTCAAAGCCCTCATAATGACCTTCATAACCTCAATCTTCTTCCTCCTCCTCGGCTTCGTCGCCTTCCTCCTCTTCCTCATCCTCGCCGCCGGCGCTCTCCACCGTCGCCGCACCCAAATCGACCTCCCCTCATCTGGGTTCTCCCCCAGACACTTCAAGACCCTCCCTCAGTTCCGCTTCCGAACCCAAAACCAAACGGCGTCGTTATCCGATTGCGTCGTCTGCCTGGACGCGTTTCGGGAAGGCCAGTGGTGCCGGAAACTCCCTGCATGTGGTCACCTGTTCCATAGGAGGTGCCTCGACACGTGGCTCGTTAAGGTTTCGGTTTGTCCCATTTGCCGGACACCTGTTCAATTAGGGAACACCGCCTCCGCCGCCGGTGAAGAAGAAGAGGCAAAGCGCTTGTGGAATTGTAATAGGAACACTAATTCAAGGGTTTGGTAGGAAATAGGTAAACTTTTGTATCATATTTTGAATCTGGTCTTGTTTGTTTTGTTTTGTTTGCTAATGTATATTAGATTGTTCAAAAGGTTTGTCATTGTATATATATATATATCTCATTTCGTGGCTTTTTTTTTTTTTTCTGGAATCAAATCTATGGTGTATTCATTGACTTGGGTTTGGTTCAAAACATTTAGGGATCAGATATGAAAGGTTGGCCTTGTTTTGATTCAAAAGAAAACCAGCTTGTCTTAGTTGAAATCGCTTTGATTAATTAGGCTATAAAAGTCTGAACCAGGATGTCGTCACAAATCACAATAATGAGTTTTCTAGATTGGTTTTTAAGGTTGATTTTACAAGATTGATCATCATGGGAGGCAAACCCTTTATTCGATGCTGAAATCACTTATATTAGGTCCGTGTTATGTTCTTATTCGAAATTGAGGTAGATAGATATTCTTAATGCTTAAAACACCTCCTGCAAACTGTGTGAGGGAGATGCTGTGGATGGCTTTAGGAAAATTAGTTGGTGAGCCTCGCATTCCAACATTTCTGACCTAACCTTATCCAAGGGCGGTTGATGGGGACAGTCTTCTTTCATAGATTTATTCTACAACTACTGGAGGCATATTCCAAGGTATGACTCGATATCCTTTTCTCTGTTTTCTCTTTTATTTTTCTTTTCTTCCTCTGTTTTTAAGAGAAGACAAATTTTTCATTATTTCAAATATGCACGACTGCATTGCACCGGCAAAACTATTCTTATGAAAAATATTATGAAGGAAACCATCAGCTGTATAGGATATAGTCAAAGACAGTGCCGTATAGGACATCTAGTAATCAGCAGTGTTTGTGATTTAGATATTTTGAACTTACCATAGTCTCAGTTATTTAAAAAAAAAAAAAAAAATTAGAGAGATTAAAGTTGCCTGAATAACGATTTGAGTTGCTAAAAGTGTAATATGTGCAACTGCAACAATCTCTTAATCGGAGATTGCCACATACGTTTGATTAGAGACGGAAAGTATCTGGGTTTTGGTCCTTTCAAATTCTTCAGGTTTTGTGCAGTTTTTCCCCCCTTTCTGATCTAGTAATAAATGGAAATGCAAAACTATTTGAGACCACAGACTATGTTTGGCGTACATACAGCCTGTTGCTGAGCATAATTAGCACTCGTTCTGTGACCGTTTTGGCCATGCCACAGTCTCATCAGCGAGTCCAGTTCAGGTCCGGCCGATCAGAGATGCAACCCCACGCGCTTGCTAAAGATGTCCTTTTAGATGGGATCAGTTCTCCATTCGGTCTCCATTCAATCCCTTTTGATGCACGGTAGTTCCACATCGAAAATATGGAGAAGGTCCGATCCTCAGCTCCCTATATAAGTCTAAACCTTAATAATTACGGCAAGCAACTACTGTACATTTAGTGTTATTTTGTCAATAACTAATTTAGACATTGGAGTAGCGGAGCGAAGACCGGACACCTCGGTCTCCCTCTTGAAGCTCGTGTTATACAGAACAGGAGAACAACGAACATCTTCCAGACCCACTGTCCGCTGAACGTCTGCCGGACCCGTTGTCTGCCGAATATGTTCTAGTCTCCTCTATAGACCGGAGTGTAGGTTCTAGTTTCTCCCAAGCTTGATGAATATCATCTATAAGACCTCCATTCGCTAGTAGTTGATAACAGAGCCTTGAACTTCTTGAATGGCCTCCATACAGTCACTTTCTATGGTGACAACTTTGACTTGAAGTGAGTATAGCAGATCGAAGCCCTCCCTTATTGCAAGCAGTTCATATTGTTTTGGAAAAGTCGTGCACTGGACAAATCTAGCTTATGCTGCAACAAACTGACCATCATACTTTCGAAGCACACCTCCAATTCCTCCATGGTTCTGGTCAGGTAAGAATGTAGCGTCGACATTGAGTTTAAGCCGCCCATGATCAGTTGGCTTCCATTGCTGCCGGTTCTGCTTCACGGTCTTGTAGGGTGCAGGTCTAGACTCGTCCAGCCATGTGAAGCTCCTCAATACAACATCTTGCGCTCCTTGTTGAGTACCTAACCAGAGGGCATTATTCCTATTCTTCCATAGGGCCCATATGATCATCAAAAGCTTAGCAAAAATTTCAGGTTGGAGGCTCATAGCTCTTTCAAGCATCCACTCTTTGAATGGAATTATGGAATAGAGGGCAGCAAAGTGTCACTTAGATCAAAAGGTAGTGCTGCAATAATTTTGGGTAGCAATTGGACACTTACAGAATAGATGGGAAGTGTCTTCCATTCGATGAGCATACTACAGACAATTCACATCTCCATTGTATACCTTGATGAGCAATCTCTCTCTTATGGGCGGTAGGTTATTGCAAGCCTCCATACACATATTTGTACCTTCCCCGGAATTCTAGCTTTTCAAAGTTTTTTCCTTAAGTCCATATAAGGATCTCCATAGGAGGTTGAGGTGAGGACTTGTTGAAGTACCTGATCCCTGGCAATCCAGTATGCCGATTTAACAGAATAGAACCCCCGTTTCTCCAAATTCCAAATAAGTCTATCTGTACTTGTGTGTCGGCTAAGTGGAATACGTAAAATTCTAGTAGCAATATCATCAGGCTATAGAGAATGAACGGTAGAAGGTATCCATTCTCTCGTATGTTCGTTAGTCAAATCAGCAACCTTTTCAAAAGTAAAATTTGGAGGTCTCTGTACTCTAAACTGTTGAGCTATAGGAATCCATTTGTCTGACCATAAGTTGACTTATTTTCCATCTCCAATCTTCCATTGAACACCAGCTTTAAGAACAGGCCTTCCATTCATAATACTTATCTAGGAGAATGAAGGTGAGTCACCACGTTCCACCTCCCAAAAGGAGCCAGAGGGAAAATAACAAGCCTTGTATAATTTAGCGATTAATAAGTCGGGATTAGTGATAATTCTCTAACCCTGCTTAGCAAGCATAGTCAAATTGTAAGCATAAATATTTTTAAAACCTATACCGCCCTCCTGTTTTGTGAGGCACATTCTTTCCCAGCTTCTCCAATATATTTTCTTTTTCTCATCAGTATCACCCCAAAAGAAGGAAGCACACGGTTCATGGATGTTATCACATAAACTCTTTGGCAACAAATAACAGTCTATTGCATATAAAGGCATGAGAAAAATATACAAATAGTACCCTAACTTAAGCCCATTCTAAATATTAGTACCCAACTATGCAAAACTACAACTTTGATACCCGAAGTTTGAAGCTTGACCCAACTTTCATACATGCCATCATGGACGGTGTTAACTAGCCAGCCATGTGGCATATTTTGAGGGGTAATCGTCCCATACCTCAACTTTGTCTTGCTCGGACATTTCTTCATCAACCAAGGTAGACAATTTGTCTCTCTCTCTCTAGAGAAAACTAAACAACACCAACAAACAACAACACTTTAAGCTGCCTTTTTAGGGTGCCCTATGCTTTACTCTCTACTCTCTGGCCTCCATTAAGTAGATCAACCTAAATGGCAACTTCCATTTTAACATGATTGCTTCCATTTTATGCTCATAAACATGGCAGCTTCTGATGAATTTGGAGGTCTTGGCTATGACCAAAATGGTGATGATCATGATGCTAAACCTTAACCACCACCATCACGGCATGAAATGGGGAATCATCAAAACAACACACTACCCACTTGGCCACTTACACTACCAAACTGTAGAGCTTACCAATGTCACCACCACCATAACCATTGATTTATCTCCTCAATTTTTCGAACCCAAAAAAATACTTGCCTGCTCCCAAATTCCTGACGCAGTCGGATTGATATCTAGGTTTACCAACAATAAACCTAACAAAAGGATTCTGGAGTCCACCACAGATAAAAGAGAAAATCTCTATTTTATTGATTAAAAGTTGAAAGATGCGTTCTGCAGCCGCAAGAGAAAAAAAATACCCTAGGGCGACTTACATTGAAACCCTAAAGCCCATGGATAAAAACGAAAACAACCCAAAATAACTAGAAAAAACAAAAACGGGTAAAATAGAAAAATACAGTTTTGAGGTCCTAAATGACCTCGAAAGCCCGAAAAATGCTACAGCTCATAGCAAAGCAATGAGTCTTGTTTCTGGCGCGATTCCCATTCCGGAAAGGTAAGGTACGTCCCAATTGGACTCCGAGCTGTTTCCTGTCTACTAGTCACTTTTCATTTTCCTCCTTTAGCACGATCTAACTGTTCTTCAAATTGGGTTGTCATCCGTTCTGCATCAATTCCCACACTTGAATTCATCACCATGGGAACCTGTCCCTCAAAACCACCAAAGCCAAACACATATACTTCCAGAGACCCAAATGACCAATCTGAACCTTCCCAAACAACCAAATCCTTACCCTCCCTAACCCCTCACCATAATTCGAAAGACAACGCCTTTTTCTGCTCTAGACAATCACAGTGATCACCTTTGTTCCCATACTACAGTATGAGCCCCGCCCATTACCTTAAGAAGTCACCTTGCTTCCACACCCAGTCAGTTTTTTTTGCTGCGATCTTCGACGAAGCCTGAATTTGAAGTAGACAAAGATAGAGGCGACAAGGGGAGGAAGAAACAATCTGCAACTCTGCTTCGGTAGAGGAGATAGATTAGGTTGGGTAACGAAATGACTCAATTACTCTTCATGGTTTGCCACGTGGCCTGGCACTTAATGCCATTATGGACGGGGTGTACGATTATTGGGTCTAGCTTCAAACTTTAGGTACTAAAGTTGTAGTTTTGCATAGTCAGGTAATAATGTTTAGAATGGGGCTAAGTTCAGGTACTGTTTGTGTATTTTTCTCTAAAGGCATTGTTTGTGCCACAAGTTTTATTAAAATTTCGTTACCTGAACAACTAAGTATTTTAGCTTTCCAACTGATCAGCCTCCTGGTTAGCTTTTCTTTGATGTATTCAAAGATAGCCGTCTTTGATTTTCCAACTCTCATAGGTAAGCCAAGGTATTGGTCTTTGATTTTTTTTTTTCAATGACAATTAAGTTTTATGCAAAGAAGAGAGAAAAAAATATGCAACTTTACAATAAATTATTTTCAATATTTACATTTCACATCATGGAGATAAAGCATTGCTACTTTGGTTTTTCTTATTAATTTTTGAAAACTCTAAATCCTAAATTTTAAATCAAAATCCTTAAATGATTTTACACCCTCAATAATCAATCATTTTGGTTTTCTTTTTCTAATGATTTTTTAACTGAAGGATTCATAATATTAATATGACCCTGAAATTGGTTAGAATAGTACAAAGACAGTCACTCCATGATGACAATATGATCACTGATGGCAATCCATTCTACTTGACTCCACCCGCCGAACAAGCAATTGTGGTATGATGAAACCAAACACTTCTACAAAGGCTCCTAGAAGAGCTTTCGCTACCAAAACTAAAATAGAAAAGGCAACAAAAATACACACAGAGTCCATAGATCGGGCAGAAACCCAATAAAATTCACTAGAAAAAGGGCGAGACTTGTTGGAAAACTAAAAAAAATAAAAAACAGCAATCCAATGTAGCAAAAGGAAGATCCCTAGCCGAAGGCCCAATAGGATTGGCCTATCCCAGGTCTAGTCTCTACTACCTCTGCACATCAGTCGCAAGCACAGTGCAGGCACAACCCTACCGCCACCAATCCAGGGACGTCAATGCTGATACACCACCTCGGCCACTCGTGAGTCTCAAACGCTGGGTATTCTAAGCAAACTAGAACCCAACCAGATTTGAGTCATCCCATACACTCAGAACCACCTGATGCCGCCGCCGCCGCCGCCGCCTGGAATCGATATGGGCCGATATCCAAACCCATCCCAATTCTCCATAGACCGCCCCATGAACTTGTACCCATGATCTCCAATGCCTCATGATGGTTTCACACTAGAAACTCAACACTGATCATCTCTACCATTCCTCCAAGCACAACACTCCCAAAGAGCCATAATTTGAGCGCTAGAAACAATCACCCATCCGACAGCATACTTGCACAACATTTTCAAGGTTAGAGACCAGCACTAACGTTAGCGCACTGTGGGACGAGAAAAACCTCACAAAATAAAAATCCGATCTAGGACACTTGCGGCACGTTCTTGACTACAGGGAAGAAGACGGCTATAGTGTGTTCAATAATCAAATTCATAGAGAATAAACTAGTTCATTCTAAAAAAAAATAGAAAAAAATAATAATAATAATAATTCATTCTAAAAAAATAAAATAATAATAATAATAATAATAATAAATAAAAACCTTAACAAAACAAAGAAAAAACCAAGATCGGCTTCTGCCTATTTCACTGCGACTCCGGCTATCACTTCAACCGTGATGGTCGCATCTTTCTCTAGATGGTGCTCTCTGTCTGTGCATCCCGACCTCTAAATGAAGGATGATCCCATTTAGGCGCTGCTTCACTACGTATCTGCTGTCATCTCGCTGCTTGGCGGCGACGCAATTTGAACAACCACTAGTGAACAGTGTAGTCTGTCGGCCACGACCCGACTAGGTTTCTGCAATTTCAAGGTCTGCTCGGCTTTGCTCGACTGGTTACAACTTCCGTCTGAGCATATCATTTTTTCTCGTTTTATTCCTAGAATTTTCGTCCAATTGGCCATGTTTGAATCCAAAAACCTTGAGGGAGTCAATAACTTAGAAACACAAGATGCTTTGGTGAATATCATTTGACAAAGGAACACCAATTTCATATTTTTAATATATATATTTATAAACACACACACACATAACTACAAATATATATATATAAAATATTTTACGGGCTTTTACGGGCCGGGCCTAGCGGGCTTTTACGGGCCGGGCCTAGCGGGCTTTTGGCGGGCCGGGCCTACGGGCCGGGCCGGGTTTTTGCGGGCTTTAGGCGGGCCGGCCCTCGGCCCACCAAGGCGGGCTTTAGGCTAATAGATTTGCAAAAGAAAGATTAGATCGTGCTTGTGACAAGGTGGAATGGAGAGATAAGTTTCCACACTCTCGGGTTGTTACCCTTTCTCTTAGCCTGTCTAACCAAAACCCTCTTCTTGTAGAGGTTAACTCAACAACAGTTCTTAATCATAGAGCCCCAAAATGTTTCCGTTTGAGGAGATGTGGTCTTAGCATAAAGATTTCCCAAATTTAATACAACGAGGTTGGATGATACCTTGTACCGGTGATCCAATGTTATAAGTTGGGAGGCAAATTCAAAACAAAGGAAATTTTTTTAATGAAATGGCATGTTGGAATCTTTCAGTAGCGACATATAGAGATGAGAGTGTTCCATAACAAACTTGAGTGGCTTATGATTAAGCTTATGATCCAGAGCAGTTTGAGGAGCAAAAAGCATTACAATTCCGGCTCATTGAGCTATTTTCTCGAAATGAAACTTACTGGAGGCAGTGCTCTAGGGTGCAATGGTTAAAAGAAGGTGATAGGAATACAACATTTTTTCATAGGAAGACCTGTAACCGTAAGTGCAGGAACTCTATCAAGGGGCTTTTTGATTCTGAAGGTACTTAGCACACTTCTCCTTCTGACATAATTGTTGTTCTTACTACTTACTATGAGCACATCTTCAAATCCTCTTGCTTCTAATCTAATTTTGGAAGTTGTTTAACCTCAGATTACTTCACAGATGAATGCATAATTAGTTTATGAAGAAGCTATGTACTCAAGTTGAGGGTTTCTTCTCCCTCGAGCTAGACATAAGTAAGGCTTATGATCGTCTTGAATGGACTTTTCTAGAAGCTATTTTGGTAAGGCTGGGCTTCTGTACAAAATGGGTGGAGGTACTTTGTCTTTATTGAAATCTGTGAATTACTCTCTCATTATTAATGGTGAACCTATTGGTTTCATTACTCCAACTAGGGGAATTCGGCAAGGAGACCTTTTATGCCCTATTTGCTTACATTATGCGTAGAAGGACTCACTACTAGAAAACAGGCCTATGGCCACAATCATTAATCTGTGGCTATTGAGTCTACTGAGGACAGATAGCTGTGGCTATTGGTCTACTATTGGTCTTTAGCTACAAATATGGTGTCCGACGCTATTTGTACAGACTCCATTTGGAATTGTACCAATTAGCCACCACAAACTCTGTCCGTGCCAATTCGGGGTACATTGCCAAAAGCGCTAGACTCTGCACTCTCTGACAATGAACAGTGACTTATGCTTTATTTATATTATTAAATGTTACCATTCAATGCCAGATTACCACCCAATTCTGGAATCTGGTTTTGAAGAAATCTGCCACTCTGGTTTGTTATTCGTGGGTCCCATTCTACGACAGTTCTTGTATTGAAGCAAAAATATACTTGTTTTTATACCATTGCCAAAATGTATGTACAGCTGACCAAATCCAATACTAGCAGTCCATACCTATACTTAAAAGCGTAAAAGTATCCTCAAATGGAAATTAAAAATTTAAGTACAATAATTTTCCCTGCAGCTCTACTGAAGACGCCCAATGTCACACAAACTCTTCTGATGTGCTTCTGCCCAAATAATATCCTACAGAAAAACCCAAGAAACACAAATTAATAGGATATGTATGCCATAAAATTTGGTCTTGCCCAAATACAACAATGACATCAATAGAGGATGAAAGCTTTATATACATACATACATATATATATATATATATATATATATATATAACATTAGTTATGCTAGAGATAAAATTATAACATGACAGATATTGATTATATCAAAATGTATTGCAGTAGGAGTCTCCTCTGTTATCCTATACAAACTCTAGTAATCAGTTCAAATGTATCAAGAAATTTCAAAAGTTCGCTGTTCCGGTGACTTGCAGATTCATAACTGCCTCCAACATTAGTTATTGACACTTTTCTGAACTTATACACATATGCCAAAGGAAGAAAGTGCATTCAGCTCTCAACCCTCCAAAGCATTTAACAGAATATCCAACCTATCATTGCTTGTAAAAAATTTATAAATTGAGTTGTGGAAATTATAACCTGCACAAGAATCTCAGGCTTGGACATTAGAGTAGAATGATCCATTCCCTCCTCAGCCTCCTCCAACAGCTAGCAAAAAGTAAGGAGGGAAAGAATTTATAAAAAATACGGAGATGTAAGTATTCATACTAGGCGATGCGAACTTGTTGATTTCTTCATTAGCGAAAATCAACTTATAAACTTCTATCTTACTGTTGTTAGCTGCAAATATATAACAAAATATTTTTTGAGCAAAATGCCATTGAAACCAGAAACAAAATGAAAGCACTAACGAAAATAAATTAGGTTTCCAAATCAAATAGACACCGACTGCAGAGCAAACAAAAGAAAGTTAGGGAAAG
>BDJD01001594.1:234943-257428 GCA_002564525.1 Rosa multiflora
AAAAAAAAACCTTCAGTACAAGAAGGCATAGCTATCACATGATCCACACTTCTTCATAAGTTAAGAATGGTATTATAGTGCTATATATTACACACCGCAGGGTTTCAAACCTTTGGTTAAGTTCTTTGCTGGCATTAATATCATAACAAGAGAGTAAAGCAAGCACCAATGAGCGAAGATAAAGCTTACTGGTGAGTAGATTGAAAGCGGGTTTTTCTGAGCATATTCTACATATTGCATCATATCTTTTTATGTGTAGAAATGCTTACACTTCTGGGACACCAGTAGCACTACAACAACCAAATATTGAAACATAAAGTTCTGAAACGAATTTCTTTATTGAAAGGTCTAACAGACCCTTTGAAAGGCAAATTAAAGGTAGAAATCCATAAA
Organism: Rosa multiflora; assembly: GCA_002564525.1. Classification (NCBI taxonomy): domain Eukaryota; kingdom Viridiplantae; phylum Streptophyta; class Magnoliopsida; order Rosales; family Rosaceae; genus Rosa; species Rosa multiflora. Next base: position 235,337 of record BDJD01001594.1, read on the forward strand.
GCTATACTCATTCATCCCTTTTCAATCCAAGAAGGAAAGGTTAGCTAAGTCAATTCAGCATCAAGGGAAAATAAAAAATAAAACCAAAATCCAATTCCATATCTATAAAGCTCATGCAATCAACTTTCCGATGCTGAGTTACTAACCAAAGTTCACAACAAGATAATAAAATTCCAGCATCTATACATGTATCCCTCATCCCTAAACATGTCAAAAAGGTCATAAAGAAATTCCAGCACCTGTGAAACACAGCATAGGCAGTTAGTTAGAATATAATACACCCACAGACCCCAAAAATTGGAAACCAAAGAAAAGATATGCACAAAAAATAGCATACCTTTAACAGAGATGTTGTGTTCGATTTACAAAATTGTAAAACAAACCACCTACGCAGTATATCCAGAACTTCAATAATTTCCTTTCTAGGAAGTGCCTGGCATAGAGACACAATGAAGATGACCGGCAGATACAAAGACATATTTGACATAAATCAAAGAGAATAAAAGTCATAGGAAAACACCATCTGCAGCATCTCAAGCCCATCGACTTGCTTCTTAAAATCTATACTAAGAAGCTGCCTATGCAGATCCTCTCTGAAGTACTTCATCATATAATTCTGCATAAAATCCAAATGAAAATACTCAAATCAAATCAATTACGAGGAATAAACAAGAAATACTGCCTAGGTGAAATATCAAGAAATATCAATGTCATGTGACTCATATCAAAGGGTTTTAAGTTCAAACTATAAGTATTGTTCTTTTACAGGAAAAACATATTGATCTTAATGAACTCTAAATGTATTACTATTAATTTTTTTATTTCACATCACTTATATATATAAATAGATACTACCTTAGACAAGTGATGATAATGAAATGAAGTAGAAAATCTAAATAAGTGCAACAATACATAGCCCCTACAGCTGTGCTGAGGAATATTGAAAGCAGTGATTAGCAACCTAGCTTTTCTAGGAAAAAAAGGTAGATAGTGTTGGAGAATGGAGACTGACTGACCACTGCGAAACGAAGGCCGTGAGTTGTGGTAACGGAACCCACCAGATGCCGAACAGCCGCAGTTCGAGAAAAGAGGAACGCTCCTTCCTCTCACTTGCAGTTGCAGTTGGAATTGCAATTGCAATTGCAGCAGCTAGTTAATTAATCAATTAATTAGCACTAGATCAAAATTATACAGAAAGATGAAAACTTAGATTAGAACTATAGAGAAAAGATGGAACCTTTGGAAGAAGAAGAAAGAGAGATGAGGAGTTTGGGTAACTGGGGAAGCAGTGCAATCCCGTTATTACGATGATGCTGACATTCGCCGAGTGGGAGGCGTGAACGAACTAAGCACCCAGTGATTGAAGCCGAAGCAGCAGAGGCCATTTCAACTTCAAGATCTGTACAAATACAAACCTCAAGATCTTGAATCTGTTCTATTCGTGGCTCTTCAAACTTAAATCTCTTACCCACCGTGCATAGCCTTGAGGACGAGATTAAATAACGCCGTGTTGGGCTCGACGCGTTGTCCTCCATACTAGCCACCAGGGATTGAGTCTCGAGAACGGGGGGCGGTTTATCACGATCTCGAAGAGCCGGACGGATCAAGTCGATTGGGCTCGGTGGGCGGAGTTGGAGACTCTCAGTGAAGAATCGGGACCGGTGTAGCCACCGGATAAGAAGCTCCTCCATACCTAGGGCAGAGCTGCTGTGTGTGGTTATGGTGGTTTTAGATCCGGATGTGTGAGAGAGAGAGGGGACAGAAGGATTTGAGTTATTCTTTTGTTGTAAGTGGAGGATGTCGATGCCTCGCCTGCGGTGGTGCCGGTGGTGCTCGCCCTCCGTGTACTGCATCGTGTTCATGGCTTCTCTCTCTTTTTCTCTCGTTGATGTCGTCCAACCAACGAGATCAATTTCAATCAAAGATGAAGAGCGAGACCTAATAAGTGAATTAGCTAGGGTTTCAAGGATAAGAGTAGATCGAAGGAGAGCTGGAGAGAGTTGGGGGCGGAGTTGGTGAATATGAGGAACAGTTACGAAGATAATTTGGGTCGAGAGGCATATTCTAAGGGTTGACAGTGTGTGTGTCGAGAGAAAGGGTCGAGAGGGTCGAGAGGGTTTGAGAGATTTTGTTTTGCTTCTTTCTTTTGGACACGATGTGGCATGACAATTAAACTTAAAAAAAAATTCTCAAAGTCACTCCCACAACAGAAAGCTCACCATCCGTTGTATGAGTGCACTACATAAAATCAAAATTTGGAAATATGGAGGGAAACATGCCACCTACAACATTTTGGCTCAAAATGTTGCCGCTTATGTTCCTTCTTCACACAACAGAATAGCTTAAATCTGTTGTCTAATTTCTACAGATTGCGACAGATTGCGACATTCAAGTAAGCTTCCACAAAATTTGGCGCCTAGTTTTCAATCACACAACGGAAATCTTAAGCATCGTTGTGTCTAGTAGCCCAAAGTTCAGATTTCAAGAGGCAACCAAGACTCCAAAGTGGAGGGAAAACTGCCGCTAAATTTTCTAAGACTCAGACAACGGAAAATACTTAATTCCTTTGTGCAATGTAGTTATGATAAAAAAGTTATCATTTTGTTGACATTCACACAACAGAACATCACAAATACCGTTGTACAATAGACTTTACTTAAACACACAACAGATGATTTTTGTTCCGTTGTGTGATTGGTGTTGTGTGATTAACTTTTTGTAGTAGTGAAAAGACCGATATTTTTATAATGCAGAAGCTATGACAGCTATGCCTCAACCCCATGTATGCTCGACCTCAAGCTAAACTGGCCTGCAAAGTGGGCATTTAAAACCGAAGGGCCCAGGGGAAAACATTTAAAAAAAATCATTAGAGTGAGTGGACGAAAAATAAGTAATTTAGAACGAAGAAGTAAAACTTAATGCTTTCCTAAGTTATTCTCTAAAAACTCGCATGCAGTAACAATCTTGGAAATACTTTCAATCATCATCTTTACTACAATCTTAATAATGTAAAATAGAACATCTTGCAATCTCTTAAAATCTCATCCTTAATCCTTCTTAAAACATCCTTTTCAAGAGACTCGTTTGATGACTAGAAAGTACTGATGTCTAGTCATCTCATGCCATCTAAGAGGGACTGCCACCCAGATGACGCATCGGAAGGGACTGCCAACCGGAATAGGAGGTGGTGGGTAGAAGGGACTGCCAACTAGCCACAGATAGTTAGAAGGGACTGCCAACTAACTACCTCATGTCATCTGGAATGGACTGCCAACCAGGTGACGCATCGGAAGGGACTGCCAACTGGAATAGGAGGCGGTGGCTAGAATGGACTACCAACTAGCCACAGTTAGTTAGAAGGGACTGCCAACTAACTACCTCATGTCATCTGGCCGGAAGGGACTGCCAACCAGGTGACACATCAGAAGAGACTGCCAACCTGACTATTACTTAGAAGGGACTGCCAACTAGGTAATATACGCATGCGCCGAAGATAGCCTCCTCAATAAACTGAATAGCCTCCTCAATAAACTGGAAACAACCTCTTTCAATTACTTGCTTTTGGAAAGAAACTCGCTGTTACTTCAATAAAACATTAAAAATTCACCGAAAGCATAACTCAGGATTATCTCGCTAACTCAAACCTCAATATCTCAATAAATCCTTGAAAGCATAAATCAAATACTCTGTAAATCAATAAATGCTTTCGGAAAGAAATCTCAATCTAACTTCAAGGCTGATAAGTGCGGAGCTCAAAGCTCAATAAATCTCGATAATTCAATCATGCTTAAAAAAATTTGCTAAATCCTTCATACTCGTATATCATCATAAAAACTTATATTCGAAATCAATAGTTGTCATAATATTTTCTAAATCAGTCACTTCCCGAAAATCATTTCCCAACTTAATAACTCATAAATAATTAGCTTGAAAAATCCATTGAAAGCCCCCGGGAAGGAAATCCACTAAAAAATCTCGTAACCCATAGAGCATAATAAATCTCAAGAAATCAAGCTCATAAAATCATAACACTCAATAATTCAAATAATAAATTAAACCTCAATCGGAAAATAATAATATTGGAAAATAATAATATACTGCATGCACATTTAATTTAACATAAATGTCCACTCACAGTACTATTTAGGCAATCACGCATACGAGTTCCTTCATCGAGCAAAGCTAGGTATATCGCCTCTGGAAATTAAATACGATTCCCACATCAAATCCTCAAAAATTAACATTTCTATTTCTTCTCTGATTAAACCTTTATCATTTGCACCAATTCTTTAATTGAAGGTTTCTAGGGCAAAGCTGAGAGAAATCTGATAGTGGAATTCTCATAAATCAATAACCAAACTATTGAACTTCGGACATTCCGATTAATATCCAAACCTCCTCCAACTTCCACCAAACAATTATCCATAAGTTCTTAACAATATATACTACTCAATAGATCAAAACAACTTACCAGGAACGGCTGGACGTGCCCTCGCGTGCCACCACAGGCGGCTGCGCCTGGGCCCCCCGCGCCGCCGGTCAACCGTCATATCTGGCTACCAAATTTTACCAACATCATCAACTCAACATCCTAAGCATCTTTCATAACTGTAGTCAAGTCAGAAAATACCTCTAAGTGGCTGAACAATTAAGCAAACCGAAGTAGAGTAAAATTTTCTAATTATGCTTTCTTCCTCCACGCTGCAAATCGCTTCAAGATATTTGGGGAGCTTCAAGTACGCCTCAATGCTCTTCTAAAAGCCTGGCTTTGTCGCCGGAGGTGGCCGGAATTGCGGTTAACGGTCACATGCTACAATAAACTTCTCGGCCTTGGTTCACCGTTTTCCGGCCAAGACTCGACGAGCTACCACCGCAGGCGTGTCCAGGAGGAGGAGAGGAAACCAACGGTGGTCGCGGTTCGCTCCCAGGTGGCCAGAATCGAGTGGCCGGAGGTGCAGAGAAGAGAGAGAGAGCTCGGGGAGAGAGAAACGGAGAGGAAAGAGAGTGAGTGGTAGAACTGATCTATCACAGTAAATTTTCGAATATATATACTAATTTACCATGAACAGTAACTTTACATTTTCGCTTATAACTTTCATATACAAACTCCGATTTTTACGTACCACATATGCACGCGCTCGGTTTAACGTCATCTACAACTTTCATGAAGAACATTTTCTCAAATTTTGACCCGAAAAAAAAAAGAAGTCAACTTTTAAGGCCCCCTAAAATGTCGAAACGGAGCCAAAAAGTAATGTAAATGTCGGTTACCAATCAAAAGACGTGTAAATTGGTAAATTTAGGTTCGGGACGGTACATTATGTTTGGTGAAGCTTTGGAGCATGAGTGCTTGAGTGTCAAGACTATTAATTCTGGATATCTATGGAAGAGCTTCTGGTTAGAAAATAAACCTTCAAAAGAGTAGTGTTGTGTTCAGTTCTAATGATAGCATGGATTCTAACCTTTTTTTGCTAGTATTCTCCAGGTTCAAAGAGTTTCTGATCATGGTTAGTATCTTGGATTACTGCTTCATGTGGGGAGATCGAAGATGACTGTTTTTGCTTACTTAAAAGAAAGGTTAACAAAGAAGCTTGTCAGTTGGAGATCTAAAACCCTTAGTATTGCAGGGAAGGAAACTTTGGTCAAGGTAATGGCTCAATCAGTGCCTCAATATGTGATCATTTGCTACTTGCTTCCTAAGTCTCTTTGTGATGATCTTCAGCAATTTTGTGCACAAATATTCTTTGGGCAGTACAAATGATCAAAAGAAAATTCATTGGTGCTCTTGGGAGTGAATGTGCTTGTTGAAACAAGAGAGTGGTATGGATTTCGATCAAGAGCTTACATGCACATTTGCCATGCATTCTAACCAAGTTGGCATTTGATGTCTAATCCAGCCTCATCAGTGAGTCTTTTATTCAAATTAATCTACTTTTCACATGGGAGTTTCTTGACTGCTAATATGGGAGATAGACCATCCTATGCATAGAGGAGCATCATCGAGGCTAAGCCTATTACCAAAGCTGGTCTTCTTTGGAACGTTGGAGATGGCAGCCACATTAGTGTTTGGGAAAATGAGTGGATTCCCTCAATCTCTTCTCACTCTTTATCTAAATCGGCTATTATTTTTTATAAAGTTGTAGACCATTTTGATATTGGCTCACACTCTTGGAATGAGGAGGCATTGCATGCTTGTTTTCCCCTTGAAGTTGTGACATAGGTTCTGTGCATCCCTCAAAGTCGTAGAAGAATACAAGATACCATCACATGGAAGCCTGTAAGAAAGGTCTCTTTTCAGTAAAGTCTGCTTATAAAGTTGCTAGAGATTTTACTTCGAGTCAGATTATGTCTTCTTCTTCTGGAGGCAACTCATATGCTCCATTGTGGAAAGCTAAAGTTCCATGTAAGGTTGCAATTTTTGGTTGGAGAGCTTCTCACAATCTGTTGCCACAACTCGTGCTTGTTTATCTTTGAAAGTTTATATGGGTGACCTTCATTGTTTACACTATCCATTTCCATGGGAAGATTTGGGCCATACTTTATATAATTCCCTATAGCTCGTAATATTTGGGGTGCTCATCCTTTCAATCTTGTTCTTGATATCTCATCTCATTTGAATTCCAAAGACTGGCTACTTGAGAGAGCTACTTCCTTGTTTTCTGGATTGTTTGATAAAACGTTGGTTCTTTTATGGAGCTTATGGAAGAACTGGAATGATAAGTTGTGGAATGACAAACACAAAGATGGTCCAATTCTTGTAGCTACTGCAATGGGATGGTATGAAGAGTATTTACAAGCCAACGTTTCTTCTGGCGTAGGATCATCTACACCAAAGAGGCCTATAGCCAGATCTTGGCATCATCCTAGGCCTGAGACTATGAACTTGAATATTGATGGGTCTTATCTCCCCAATGTTACTTATGGTGGTGTCAGGGGTGTTCTTCGCAATGATCAAGCTGCTTTCTTGGCTGCCTTCTCCATCAGAAAATCCTTTGTGACTTCTCCCCTTCATGTCGAATTGCTAGCCATAAAACAGGGGTGCTCTTGCTTCTGGCTTTGGGAGTGAATAGTGCAATAATAGAGACTGATTGTTTGGTTGATGTTCATGCTATTTTATCCCCATTTGAAGATCTAGTAATTTGATAGTAGACATCAAAGATATACTGCAAACTTAGCCTTTATTTATTTTAGGTTATGTCAATATGCTAATAAGGTAGCTCATAAGCTAGCAAACATCAATTTTGATTCTGATATCCAATATGAATGGTTAAATCATGATCCGAATTTCTTATCGAATGCCTTCTTGTACGATCTGAATGGTGTTTGATGAATAAAGCCTCTCTTGTTTCATCAGAAAAAAAAAAAAAAAAAAGGTGCCATAAATTAAGTGACAAGAAGATATTTATTATCAAATTAATTTTTCTTTTTCTTGGAATGCTAATTATTTAGTACAAAAACTTAATCATGGGTTACAGTTTGCTGCGGGATTTATTGGAAGAGTAATTGTATCTATACATAAGAATATTGTTGATAACATTATATAGCACAATGTTTGTATGAAGTAATGTTCTAATTGAATCTCCATCTCATTCCGGTGTAACTGTCTTTACATACGTTTTGAACTCAAGTACACCTTACCAACTACCATTTGAGGTCAGGCACAATTTTTCCATTACAATAAATGAATTCAAGTGGAGTGTTACAATGTGTCATTGGGCCTATAACTGATTATGTAATATCAATGAGTTGGTGACAAAGTCCAACTGCAAACAGAAGATGATCATACTGGATGTTCTTTGACTTTGTGTAGGGCTAGTACCTCGGATTACTGCACATGTAAATGACTCTATATTGATTTTTTACTTAAGCAAATTACTCTTTGCTTATGATATTCCTGTAGCAAAATGCAGATGACAAAATTTGTGAAGTTTTCAACCACTCTTAATTAACTGTCTATTGTAGACTTTTAAATTAAAAGTACAATAAGGTAGCAAATTGAAGAAGAAATTTGGAAGTATGATTGCAAATTCATTGCTGTTGTTGATTTGGTTTCAAAATACGAAGAATATATGTGGTCAAAGATTGGAGAACTGAAGAGAATGTCTTGGATTGTATAAATATGTGATCAGCTAGTTAGCAGCTTGTCATACTTGCGTTTAATGTCTTAGAACCTATTGCTTAATGTGTTTGGTTGATCGAATCAAAGCTTAGTACAAATTGTGTTAAAAAAGGCTACCAAAGAAAACAAAACATGGATTTTGAAATGGAAAAAAGAGAGCGACAAATTTTTGAAGCTCACACCAAATAACACAGTTCATATCCTTGATCAACTACCAAAGGTTGGAATAAACATAAAAGAATAAAAGGGTACCTTCGTGCTACCATAGGCAGTCAGATTTAACAGTGAGTAAAGGAAGGTAAAGAAGTGTATATCAGGGCAAAGAAATGATATAAGCAGTGGAGTAGATGTATTTCATTGGCTACACCTGTTTTATAACTTGATTATGACTGAAATATTATGGCTAGCTTTGTCAATGTGTTTCACAGATCTGGAGCAAGAAAAAAAAAAGTGTGAAATGAATTTAATTCAATTTTTATTTATTATGTAAAAGCAAATTGAATACTAACATTTTGGGCAGAAAATATTGAAAATAGTTTTCCATCTGTGCACAAAGGAATGAGAATTTGTGTGACTATGAAGAACTAAACTTTGATAAATGTTCAAGCTAAAGTAAGGAAGGCAATGTTGGCTATATAAGATATGATTATGTTATATAATGCTCGTGTTGGAGTTAAATTTACTGTAAATTTATTTTATGCAAAATATCAACTTTTAATTAGTTATGATGCACAATATTTTCAGTTCCCCACAAATCCATGTCTTTAGTTACTGCAAGGTAGCATACCTTGCTGATTGCAGACTTCGAGGAAAGTTTATCTTTTTTATCGCTGAAATTGATGATATCGCAGTGCTGCCTTGCAGTAACTAAGGATATGGATTTGTAGAGAACTGAAAATATTGTGCATCATAACTAATTAAAAGTTGATATTATGCATAAATTAAATTTACAGTATTAGTTAAAAGTGAAAATCTAAGGTGATTTCACAGTCGAGAGGCTTATGGTGTATATAAGGACCAATTAAGAGTTTCTATAATCTTGCTAAGCTAGAACTTTAGAGTGAACAACAAATTAATTTTAGGATGAAGCTGGAAAGTTAGAACTATAGGTAAATAGAATAATACTTGCGTTGAAGACATACCTGAATATAATAGTATCGGAAGGTATAAATTTCTTGCTACTTCAAGCAGATCTGGGAGAGAAGGAAAGTCAGCAATATCAATATGTTGATCACAAAATGCATAGTGTATTCTTATCAAGAGAAAAAGGTAAAGGAACATATTATGGTTCTTCAAATGGAATTAGACTCACCAATATTAATATTGCAGTGGCTTTAGCAAATGAATGTAGCAGCTAAATTCAAAGTTGTTGTCGATGCAGCTGCTAGATTAATTTGCTGGATTGTGCCAACTTGTGATGGTTGCTTGAGGAATTTGTGCAAGTGCAGCATCATCAAAGCTGATGGTGGTCCTTGAAAGTCACAATCAGATAAATAGTTCAGCATATATAGGGCTTATTTTCACACCAACAAGAATTCTACTGAAGTCAATCTAGGGCTTATGGCACAATTCATAGATGATCAAAATATGGATACATACAATAGCAATATGTTCAGGAGCAAAGAAAAGGATTGAAACGAGAGAAAATGAGAGAGTAAAGAATCCCTAGAAAAGAGAGAAGAGGTTTCACGTACCTACGTCGAGCTGCTTTGAAAAAAGAATACTGTGGAAATCTTTGGTGGAGACGTTGGATTTGTTTGGAGCTTTGGTATTTATACCTGAGGCTCTGCAATCCACAAGAGTTCACTACTTTGTAAATTCTATAAAATTCGTAGATTTTTTGAATACCATCAGATTTTTATGGAATTAAAATCTCCCTTTACAAATCCAAATTGAATACCCTAATACTTACAACAACTCTTTAAAAGTCTTATTAAATCATAATTGAATACCCATAGATTTTTCAAGTCCAAAAAAGTCTTTAAAACACCTTAGAAATCTAAATACAATACACACGAGAAAAATATTCGTGCGATGTCTATAGAACCATAGGTTCTAAGACTACTCAGTCAGAGGACTCGAGTCTTGAGCAATGGAACATGTAGTTCTCATTGTCGCATATGAAATATAATTTTCAACAATTAAATTATATAAAAGATACATACAAATATATGTAAATGATCGCATAAAGAAAATTGATATTCATTTAGGAGAGAAAGAAGAAAAACTCATAGATCATTAGCCTTGGTCATAAGCAACTATGTTGTACCATAAGGCTTGCGGATCATCATGGAGTTCAAAGAAGAAGAATAAGAAAAATAAGAGCAAATTCGTGCTGATAACGTGTTATAAACTAGAGAAAAATATAGAGATAGAAGAGAGAAACAGAGTATGGAGGAGGTAGAAGTGTGTATTTCATTCTCATTAGACCCCTTTATATAGGAGTAGTGTTTACATCATAAGGACATAACTAATGAGTATTTACAGTGGACAACCACATTTATATAATATTTATAACAAAAGAAAGATTCACCTAGAGAAATGAAATAAGTCTTTAATGACAAGTCGATACTAATCCCGTCATCTCTATAATGCCAACTGCGCTATATCACATTTACATTTTACCAAGGTTTTCATTGGTATATATATGATGTCCATAGCATATTGACCTCTCGAAATCAGAGACCTGGTGCGGTTGCACCACCTACATCAGCATCGCCTCAGAGCTGGCTTTAACACTAACATATTATGAATGGACATTTCCATTAGGGAAGAGTCTGCAATGAACCAATACTTTTGTAGACCAACAGATGCCGTCCGGTTTGCCGTTACATTGACCGCTTCAACTCACATAGGACAGGAAAGATGAAACTGTAAAGTATCAAGTTACCACAGGGGCTGTTAGGGGAGAAAGAGAAAGGCACCTGCATGGAGAAGGAGATAAAGGTCCAGTTTGAAGACACCATCAACCTGCAAATAGAGCACAGTTGAAGTATTCTCCCTCGTCATCTCCTCCTCATCCTGCAAAGAAGAAAGCGTGAATCTGATAAACAATAACTTCCTGAACCCTAAAAATTCGATCAATTCAATTCAATGATTAAATGTCTTATAAATGATTATAGGTTGTGTTGATTATTTAGGAAGATTACAAACCAGAAGATGAGGAAGACGATGGTGAGGAAAGTTGGGTCTTAAGCTTAGGCTGCTGGGTTTTCATGATGGGAATGGGATCAGGTTCCACCACCCCTTCTAATTAATTTATCTTCTTTTTATTGTTTTTTTAACTATCACTTGATCAATTTTGATGGTTAGCTCTTTGTTTTTGATGGGTAGCATAGTTTGCTTTTGATTACATGAGGCATTTGTTGATTTGTACTTTTTGAGTGAATGAGTATTGACCAATGTGGGTTGTCATTCTTTTTTGATATCTTTACAATTCCTGGGAATTCTCACTGCCCTTGAATCCCAGAGGAGGTCATTAAAACTCTTTTTAATCGTGTTTTTAACAAACACGAGGAATTCTCACTCTGCTTATATTTGAATATTTGAACATTTGCTTACATATGCCAAGTTATAGGGGTTGCTCCCAGAGTTGCAATCAAAATCAAAGGTTAGCTTCTTTCCTCTTTTTATACAAAACCAGAGAGATGGGTTTGAGTGCTGCTTATGGCTAGATTACTGAATTTGTGGGACTATGAATCAACCTATAGGTTAGAAATTTTTTATTCATTGGATCTTTTAGGAATCAAACATTAGTGTGCACATTTGCTGTTTGAATACATGCTCCAAATGCAATTTTTTGGCAAATGTCTCATGCATTTTACCTCTTTGAATAGGTTCACTTCCAACAATGGCTAATTCTATCGGTTTTGTGTTCTGTGACTTCTGTGGGGATATGCTGTCTTTGACTGCAACTGCATATGTCAAACCCAGCCAATTACCCTTGTGCAAATTTCAACAACCTATGCAACTTAGAGCTTTATTTGCATTAGTTTTAAACATTTTCTAGAGACATGAGAACATTTCTACTGGATAATACGTCGAATGTGTCCTGCTATATGTTGCTGTGCAAAGTGGTTACAAAGCTCTTGCTTGTAAATGATTTTGCTAGAGTTCAGTTTTTGCTACAGAAAGCATGTAGTTTTTTTTTTTTTTTTTCAGTGTTAGAGTTGATCTGAGACGAGTGATGGATATGTATGTCTGTGTGTGTCAATCCTCTGAGTAGTGGTGAAGCTCATTAATAGGGGGCATCCTCCCACACCCCCCTAGGCGCGGAAAGCAGATGGCATTTATAACAATGAATATGGACAGCTTGGAAGAAACGAGATCACAACACATTTCTGTCCGTGGGCTTTTTAGTCTTACTTCCGGGTCTGTATGTCCTATTTGTTTTTGTTCATTTCTTTTAGTCCTTTGTACTTGTTCAGCACCACTGTGATTTGTTTGCCTTCTCAAATATTATTATCCACTGATGTGTGAAATACGCGTTCTGCAGACCTTATTTTACATTTTACACCATCATAATGTTCTCGTCTTATGTAGAAGTTTTAGAATCTTTGTAGACCATATTGTACTAATAAAAACATGCTACCGCAAGTACAAATTAGCAGCATGTGCTGGATTGGTCTAAAAAGGTTGCTTTAGTCATTAGTTAGTGGTAGGATATCTACAGAGCTGCAACTACGTAAGCAATTGCTATTGTTAGACCGTGTTCTTTGGCATTCATTTAGCACAAAACAAAGTGCCTAAAGATTGGAAACATCTTTACCACTTAGACAGGTTTGAACACTTAATAATTGCAAATGTTGCTAGTGTTCCTTTAGATCTCAAGATGAATCGACTATTCTTTTAAGTTTATTTTTGTCCTTGGAAGCTAGTCATATAGAAATCAAAGAATATTTGTGTCATACATGACCCAGCTCATTCTGTCACTTCTATGTTGTAAAAGCTGCATGTAAATTTCTTGAAAAATGATAATGATGATGTAGCTATGCTTGTTGTGACTTACGACCTTATACCATTTGAAGAAACAGAAGATGTAACGTAGGTATTCACAAAGTATTTTTTATGAGCTTTCCTTAATTAGTAGTAACCTGTTCTTGTGAGGCTGAATTAGACTTCCTTGTCTGTGAAGTCACTTTTGCAGCCAGGAGATATTGATATAATGGCATCAATCACAATTTGAGATTAGTTTGCTATATTTAGCTTTTCTGTGCTGTTTAACTTTGTACCGTAGTTGGGTAAATGGGAGAGCCATATTTCCTCCATTAATTGTCAATATAAATGAGATGTGGGAAAGTATTCCTTTCCTTATTTTCCTCCAAGTTGGTTTGTTTAACTATAACAGAAGTATGTTATGAAATTTAAGTCTTCGTTTCTTCTCCATTTATATGTTCTCCTAGTTTGTGTTTGCTAGTTTTGTCTAGCATTTTGTGGATATGAGCTTGGGCCTTGGGTTATCTTTCCTTTTATGGTTTCTGAACTCATCCGTCCCGGGATGTTTATGTGCACTGAGTTCATTTTATTTTTTCATAATAAACTAATAATACAGATGATATGTTAACTTGTGCTTTGTTATTAGTCGAAGCATTCATGTTTTTGAATTGATACATCAATTTCTTCTTGCTTTTGCTGCAGGTACTTGAGATCTCTTATTGTTACTTGCTCTTGTTGACAAATTGCCCTCGAGTTATACCAAAACTTCATAAGGAGAAAATGTAGTGTCGTGGACAAATTGAGATTAATAGCCATGTTGGGATGCATCTGATGCTAACTACTCCAATTCAAAAGCAAATTTTGGGAAAGCAAATTCCAACCAAATTCCGTCATGTCAATTTTGTAATGTTTTACCGCTCAAAGTAAAAGCCTTTCTTGGAATGTTCATGTTAATTGTTGTTCAAGACTACCTTGCTTGCAAGCACACACCTTGTGCAGAAATCCATATATAGAATTCCTTAATCTTGTTGTGGATCTATTCCTTGCATGTAAATAGAAATTGTGTGAGAGTTGCTTGTAGAAATCATGTTTAAATTACCTTTATTGTATAGAACTTGCGTATAAATTACTTCCTTGCATATAGATATGTATACACTCCACGTAATAGTTTGACCAACAGTTGAACTCGCACACTTGCAGATAATATGTAATTGCATTTGGAGGTAAAGAACTTCAATTCTAGTACATGTTATAGATAAACATTGTCCAAAGAGGAAATTGGCTGTTTTCATTATTTTGCTTATCCTAACTTCAAAGTTAGTGCAAGTACTTGATATGACCAGATTAAAGCGTCTATATATACTGAATATTAGACAAACGGGCACTAGGCTTCAAACATATTGACAACTTGATGCTGAACACCCTGGCCTGTTTAACATTCCCATCAAATTTCTGAAAAACTACCACTCCAGTGATGACAAGAGCTCTAGATTTGGTCACCATGCCATCTCTTTACAATGTGTTTCAACATCCAGATTCCTCCAATGCCAAAAGCAAAACAAAAAATGGCTTTCAATGCCAGTCTGCCTCTTTTCCCTCTCGTATGGATCAGAGATTCATTCAATGCGAACTTTTTCCTCTTCAAGGGAGGTACAAGGAAGTCTTCTCCTTCCAAATGATACAAAGACAAATAAGAGTGTCAATATAGTCAATTTAAAATCATCTGAGCGAGAGAGAGAGAGAGAGCAGATACCATGTCAATTTAAAATTATCACAGAATAAAAATATCTCAATTTAGGTACTCACAAGTTCCAATCATGAGATGACGTAACTATCTTGTTTGACCTTGCACTCCAATCTATCCCAGAAAAAAAAAATTGGTCACGCTGTGAATCATCCACCAGTATATTAGCTGTGTGCAATGACCATGCAATCAATGACAACAGATATACCAACCAATCCTTCAACAACGCAGAGACTATATTAGCAGTAAGAGAAAAGGTAACAAGTTATTTTAATAGGAATGTCCGCCTGTAGCAATTGCAAATTCTCAATGAATGTGCATGAGATATAAGCTTAGATAACAAGACAAAATTTGTAATAAGCTTAGATGCATGTATTGACTAGCTTCTTAGGTGGAAGTGTGGAACACCTATTCTTAGTTCTTTTCTTGTGTTATTTTACGAGTATTTCCATCCACCTAGCTAACAATTAACCTAGAATGAAATTCTGTAACGATGAGAAAACATGCATCAATGTTTCCAGCTGCATATCTAAATGGAGATGATCATCACTTTTCTAAGTGGCTCGAACAAGAGATGTTCTTTCTAGTGTATTTTTTCTGCACTAATCTGTTAAACTATTTAAAAGCTGATCTTATCAAAACCAACATGGAAGTGCGCTAAACAGAAAGCAAAAAACTAAAAACATACAAATGGTACCACAAAGTATGTGCAATAAACTACTTACCTAGCCAAGAAGAAAAACAGAACAAACAAAAAAAGGCTCATCAGCTGAAGATGATGGGTTTGGCATTCATGAATAACATCATCATTTGACTATGATGGGTTTGGCATCACTTGAATAACATTCATTTTGGGTTTGTTTAGGACTGAAAATATAAAAGTAATAAACAAGAGGATCATCTCAACTGAAGATTTAAGTCAGCTTGTTCCAAATTGTTAGGTTGCGTAACAAAGTTGAAGAAGAGCCATAAGAACCAAGATAAAGATTGGGTGATGGAGAATGGGATCAAAGCTGTATATAGGCCTACACAGTTATAAATATACCCAAGACCTCGATGAAATACAAATCATTGGCTCATCAGCTCAACCGCCCAACTTTACTACTTTTGACTCATAAACCCCACAGTTGGTGGCTTCAAATTGCCAAAGCTGCTTGATCTAAACCTACTAAGGCTTGGTTTCATTCAGCAAATCTCACTATCACTCATGAGCGGTCACCTCAACTTTATAAACCTTTTCATCCATCTGCCTACTACAAAGACCAAAATAATGGAGATTGTTTTGACATGTAAGTATCACACTCTGTAACTGTAAAGCAAAACTCTGTCTGGAAATTTGTATTATGCAAGTCATAATAGCAGGATATAGTTTGTATGGAAGAAGAAGCAAATCAGAAGAAATCACTAGTTATTCTCAGGACTAGACTCTGGCACATAAATTTCTATATATTCCAAATCTCTACAAAAATCTTCTTGGAAACAGATCCCAACCAACAACTAGCTCAGAGACATAAAGACAGTGCATGGCTTCCAACTGCATACCTCAAGTTGCTCATGAAGCCGCTTTTTTGGAGTTCTACCTGCAATCGCAATGCTTCAGTAATACCCATACTGCTCCTGCAGGTACACAGGAAAAAGTTTCAAGTTCATTTCAAATTTAATAGCCCACAGATAAACCAGTAGACAGATTAGCCTAAAAAAAAAAAAATGCTGAAGAACCAAACACCAATTCCTCAAACCAAGTGTTTAAGAACCTTAAAACCGCAGAACAATGAAGCTTTTCTTACAAACTGCCTATAAAAAGCTGCAAGAAGCCACAAATCTTGTGGCAAAACTGAACCATAGATAGAATAGAACAAACTGAATTCTTCCAGAAACCCAAAGATTTCATCTGATGCAAACCAAATTTAATCTTTAATATCATACATCTCACAAAAGATTCAATCTTTCCTACGTACCATAAACTCAAGCACATACACGCTGCCGGCTTTCTAATTCAAATTTCTATACAACACTGTTTATCACATAGATGAGCAGATCGTTTCAAATACTATAATAAAGAATCGAACTTGATTAAGCAATCGAAACATATATCCATGCCAATAGCTCAAAATTTGTGCAAACAAGACCAGACCCATATATATATATCAGGCATCCAAAAAAATCAGTAAGAAATCGAAATGATAACCATTTCAGATGGATAAAGTAGTCAAAAACTAAGTGGTTTGGACTGAAAGCTTGGATAGAAACTGATAAAGCAAAGCAATTAGTAGTGTAAGAAGTAAGGAGAAGCAGAGAGTAACCTGCTGCTTGCGGGATGACTATTGAGCCAAGCCCGGTACCCATGATTAGAGACTCCTCTAATCGAACTTGTATTCTAATTGTCCTTACCGAGCGGAGAGCACTGAATTAGAATGATCGAGAGGTTCACCACATCGTTGCATGCAAGGGGAGGTCAATTGGTCCGACTCGTAATTCACTCGATGCCAAAATACCATTAACCCCTGCTGCTTTCACCATGACGGAACTGGAATTACAGCTAACATCCAATTACCAGTCAACAAAATGTAATCAGGTTGTGAGGATGATAACTGGCCACGTCAGTGGGGCCCCCTTTGGTCTACAAATTTTTTGGTTCATTGCAGCCTACTCCTTCGATTAGACCCATAAATGAACAAGATTTGGTGCGAACACATGAACTAGAGCTAGCTTTTGGCAGGGCCTTTATACTTCCATCCATTTGTACACCAAGATATTCTGCTTTAAGTGTATTTCTAAGGTGAAAATAGTTAGTGGAGAGATTTCGCCTATTTTTAATAAATTTTGAGGTTTTCTGCTCAAAAATAAATTATTTCCTGAACCATTTTTTGGTTCCAGGTACAAATATTTAAAATTCTTGCTTGCTGGGTCTTCCTTCTGCAATGAATTTGTGGTCCTTGTGGACATCAACTGTGCTTGAATTTGGAAGCATGAGCCGAGTCACATTTATTTCCCGAACCATTTTTTGGTTCCAGACTTCCAGGTACAAACATCCAAAATTCTCACTGGCTGGGTCTTCCTTCTGCTATGAATTTGTGGCGCTTGTAGACTGGTTCCATCAACTGTGCTTGATCATTGACTTGGGGTCTTGGGCCGTGATTGGGTTTCCTTGCTCAGGACGTTACAATCTAATGACTTTTCTATGTGGACATAAATGTAGGAAATAATAGAATAGACCTAGTCTTTTTGACAAATTAGAATGGACCTACGTACTCTTGAGAACGAAGGAAAACATAATATAAATAGGCTACACTCATGTACCCCTTTGCAATGCAAGAAAGATTTAGAAGCTCTGAACAGTATCAATCCCTCTTTCTTTTGATGAAGTTTAACATGCTTTTGGATTTTCTGGGACTCCTAAGGGAATCCCACAAGCTTTTCTTCCGAAATGGGAAATCTAGGCTACTTATCATTTCTCTTTGCATTTGTTTTTCCTTTAGTGCTGATTTTCAATCTTAAGCTCACCATATCTGCTTTCACTATAGTCGCATCCATTCTAGCTCTAGTTGTCAGAACTTATCTCGCTGTTGTGTGGAACTTAGCACTAGTTGTTTCGATACTAGAAGAAAAATGTGGCATTGAGGCACTTGGGAAAGCTGGACAGCTTATTAAGGGATCAAAGCTACGAGGGTTTTTTCTGAATCTTGTTATAGCCACTGCCTCGTTGGTGTTATTTGTTTTGTTTAGGACTGCTGCTAAAGCTATGCCAGTAAAAGCACTGATAATTCCATTGCTCCTGTTAAATTGTATCAGCTGCCTCATTACTATGGTCTTGCTAATGGCATACACAGTCCTGTACTATGAGTCCAAGGCCACTCATGGAGAAGAGCTTGAACTGCAAGGAAGCTTGGAATATGCTAAGGTTTCCTCTGCTACCCCTCTTATCAATGCAGATGCAGTTTGATGAAGAATGTCACTCTTTTGTATCAAGTGTGTGTTTTTGCTTGTGTTGTAAGTTTGTAACCACACATCTGCACTTCTTGCTATGTATGTAGTCTTTGCTTCTGTTTGTAAGGTAAACCTAGCATATATATGAATAAGGTTGTTAATGGGTTTTACGATACTGAAAACCAAAAACTAAGGAGTAGGATTGATCTCTTGATTATGCACCATATCTGTTTTTATACCTTAAACAGTTCTCCATACAATGGATATAGAAATAAATCACCTTGGCAGTGTTTGATACTAATAATTGGCAAGTTAAGAAACAGTTGAAACCTTCCAATGCTAGAGGTTTGACAAAGTACTCTGTTCCTTTTTCCCTAGAATTCTCTTTCGACTATTATTTCCTCTCTTATTCCTATGCTGCAACTGTCATTTTCACAATAACCATCATGAATCGTGCGCTCTGCGTTCAATGGACTAACTAATAGTGTCTTATTTTCTTGGCATAGAATTAATCAACAGGAGGTTTGGAGTTAAGTGTCAAATATTCATATAAATAAGAAATATTTGAAAGAGACCTTTCAACAAATGGACAATTGTTTAACATTATCAACACACCCCTGTTGCCGGCAATATCAAACTATACATTTTATAGAGTCATCTTTATAAATCAAAGTCTTTTTGGATTCTAAGGTACTGGAATCTTGAAAACATGGTTCAACATTCACTTTGGTAATAGATATGTGACTCGAATTATGGACACATCAATGGAGTGCACTGGATATTGAAGGCTGGGAAGTTGTCAGGTTGATAATTACCTACTAAAGATCTCCGGGTTGACTCTATATTGTTTATTTTTATTCACATAATCAGGAGAAACTTTTGATTTTTAAGCAGACTTCTTTTTAGTTTTTCCCACAGATGCACATTGTTTATCTCACCACCTCCTTGTTTTCACCTCCATATTCCTTGTTTTTGTCACCATTTTTCATGTATTTCATGTTTTTAGTTCCCTATATAAAGATTTAAAACCATGATGCTATACATCAGATTGAAACAATTCAGTCTTTCTACTTCCTTCCTGTCATTGTTTACTTGAGAGTGTAAGTCTCTAAACTCAACACCACAATGATGATGGACTCAAATACTAAACCTCTGAAGAATAGCAGTCCTCCTTCCCCACTGAAGTTTTATGAGCTTTTGGGTTTCGTGGGAATTCTAAGGGAAGCTCCGAAACTTTTCTTGAGAAATGGGAAACTCATGTCCTCTATCACCATACTCATGATTTGTTTTAGTTCTGTCCTCCTTTTGATGAATATCATCTCAATCAAACCATCAATCACTGACTTCATCTTCAAGGCAAGCTTTCTAACCGTGACAGACAAGAGTAGCCCCGAATTTGCCAACCTTATAACTTCTTTGAAAATTGACCTCCGATTAGTTGTGGGACTAGAGGGGATTTTCATTTTAGCATTCTCCTTTACCTCGCTATTTTTTGCAACCTCATCAATCTTAGCATCAGGGGTAACATACTGTGGTAAAAACTTATCTGTCAAGGAACTCCTATCAAGGGTAGTGAAATTGTTGAAAAGACCGTTTGTCACTTGGTTTTACATAACGCTGCTTCATCTAGGCTATTGTCTATTTCTTACAGCATTTCTGGTTCCTTTGGTTGTGCTTTTCAGTCCTACGTTCACACTTTCGGGTTTCTCTATAATCGTATTAATTGTAGCTGTACTTTTCCAAGCTTATCTTACCGTTGTTTGGAACTTAGCACTCATTGTTTCAGTACTTGAGGAAAAATGGGGCATTGAGGCACTAGGGAAGGCAGAACAGCTTATCAAAGGATCTAAGCTACGAGGGCTTTTCCTGAATATTCTTTTTGGAGCATTCTCTGTTGCTGTGGTCTACGGTTTGAAGAAAATTGGCAATATAGCATTTTCAGGAAGTCAAATAGTAATTCCATTGCTCCTCTTAAACTCCATGTCCTTGATCAGGATGTTTTCACTAATGGCATATACAGTCCTTTACTATGAGTGCAAGGAGACTCATGGAGAAGAGCTTGAAATGCAAGGAGGCGTCGAATATACTAAAGTTAACGCAGTCACCGCACTTCTCAGTTCAGATGAAGAATGTTGAAGCACCAAGGCAGCCCTAGCTAATCTTCGATATTCTGTATCTGGTATTTGGTCTTGAAAGTGTTATAGGTACAATGACAGCAATAAATCAGCTTGATGGAATTTGCATTTTGCGTTTTTTTTTTTATTTGATTCGTGAAAGCAATTGAACCCTTCAAACAAGTTCCTTTTCTGTTCAAATATAAAGCTTCTTTTAATGAGTAGCTGAGAAACAAGGAATATATACATGGGAATCAAATCAAATTTCGCCTAGAAGATCAAATTCAGACTATTTAAAGATGATTACAAGAAGGAAAAAAAAATGTCACTGTAAAAGTTCCCAATGCCCCGAGTTTATACAAACACTATATGCAAAAGAAAGGGTTACTATATTAGTAAACTCAGTCTTCAAATGTCCTCATTCTGCTTTGTTGCAGATACACAAAAGTTGGGGTAGCGATTATAGTTGCAGATACATAGAATATCACTTTCTTAATTTACATTAATTGTTTGCTTGTGTTGTAGGTAGTAGCCACATATCTGCAAGACTGCAACTTCATAGAAACACAGAGACAGTAGAAAACATTAAATTTCATATCAGCATTATGGCTACATACAAGAAAATTTTAAGGGTACGGGTGAATTACTATATATATACAGATTGGGTGATCTGCTATGGTTGATGACTGACAATGTACTACTATGGTTGATATTTTTCACGGGGAGTAAAATCCGCACTCTTCATTTTACGATTCACACTCTCTCCTTTTCTCTTTGATTGAAATTTTGTATAAAAACACAAAATTAAATTGTAAGGATAAATATTTAAGTTACAACAAAAAGAAATATAGAGTATTAATTGTGGATTTGAAAATGAGGACCGCGAACTTCACTCCCCTGTTTATATCGGTATAAGAAATGGACCTCGGAAAAGTCTGAGGAGGACACAACATCCCCAGCTGGCTAGCTCCATCTTATCTGAAGAATGAAATCTCCAGGTGGACTATGTGCATTCTTCACTTTAACACGGGAATATTAAGCAAAATCCCTCCTCCAAGTTACACCTGAAGAGGCGTAACTTTGAAATTCCGAAAATTTCTTCTAAATCCATCGCTGATCACCAGGTTTCTCGTACACCATGGGCATTTGTTTCTCGTTGTAATTTAGGGTTCGATCGTTCAGATTCTGGGTTTTTTCGACTTCCAATGTGGGCAATTCAGTTATGTGTTATTATTCTTGATAATTTTCGATTT
>BDJD01001595.1:36051-57943 GCA_002564525.1 Rosa multiflora
GGAAAAAAAAAAAAAAAAAAAGGCTGACCATATTGTTCTTGGCTGCTAGGATCTTCACTGATTTCATATGCTTCCTTGAGGTTTGATCTTAAATAGAGAGCAATCACCTGTATAATATAATTGTTATAATTTCAATAAGTCACATAAATGGAAAAGTTAAGGTAGATAGATAGAGAGAGAGAGAGAGAGAGAGAGGCACAAATTAGAGCTAGATCAAGCATGGTTGATAATGTGGATATAGGTAATGTGTTTCTTATTAACATACTTATTAGTCTGGATTTACAGGCATATCAGTAGAAATTTGCTTTACAACATTGAAATGAATGATACTTTTTGAACTTTTAAAACAATCAAACAATTAAGCTTCCGAAACAGCATGTCAATACTAAATGTTTAAATGAAGAAATGTAAGGACATTGAAAATGGTGCGTTGATGATAGGACATTCAAGTTTTAAACAAATCAAACAAATGAACAATTAAGCTTCCCAATCAATGTTCGCTGCTGATAGACAGGGCATTGAAAATTCAATACTATGTGCAAAACATCTAAAAACAAACCTCAATGAACAGACTAAAACCTTTTTTTTTTTTTCCTTTAAAAAAAAAGAACAGTTAGACAGGGTTCCTGATGAGGATACAATTAAACTGATTGTGAATAAATATATGAAGAACATAAGCGAGAGAAATAAACTAATAGAAAATA
The DNA here is from genome assembly GCA_002564525.1 of Rosa multiflora. Taxonomy (NCBI): domain Eukaryota; kingdom Viridiplantae; phylum Streptophyta; class Magnoliopsida; order Rosales; family Rosaceae; genus Rosa; species Rosa multiflora. Next base: position 36,756 of record BDJD01001595.1, read on the forward strand.
CAGAGACAATACTGGAAATCTACTTCCAGCATCTTGACCCTAAATTGATAAAATAAACAAATAAGCAACCTAAGAGAATAACAAACTAAAAATAAAAATATCATCAACATATATGTCAAAAATTAAACAGACATTTGCAATGTCAACACCAATCAACAACATACAAATAGATACTTTTTTTATCAACTTACTTGCCCAACAGCAGAAACTCCCTTGTCTGTCCTACCACATCTTGAGTAATGTGATTCCTTCTTATCACCAATCAAAAGTCTTGTCTTCTCAAGAGCTTTGAAAATTTCAGACTGCACATGTACAATAGAAGCTCATGCGTTATATTCATTTATATTGCTCTTCTAGTTAGCATGAATACATCAATAGAAATTAGAAATTTGTTATGAGAAACCAATACCTCAATAGTTGGATCCATCTGTGCCTCAGCAGCAAAACCATAGAACCTGTAAGACAGCACATATTGTAAAAAAGGCCTCAATAATCCTTTTTTTTTTTTTTTGAAGTATATTAACTTTTGGGGGAGTGAAATTTGCACTGCCCTAATTACATATGACTATGACACCTGCTTTCAATTTTATATTTCTTATCTTTTCATTGGTTGAGTTATCACTTATCCTCGTTCCTCAACTCTTGTAGAAAGGAGATTATGGTGTCGATAAGGCAACAATGAAGATTTTCTTGCTGCGGATGGATTGGAAGCAGGCAACAACGAAGCCAAGGGAGTGTTTATCAGGGGATTAGATTTTTCTTTTTTTGTTCTTTTTTTTGTTTGGAGGGGTTTGAACATTGAAGGGGAAGAGAAGGTGTAAACTTGTGCGGCTTGAAGAGCAGGGGAGAGAACTATGGCTAGCTGGGATGGGTTGTTTTATTGCTTGATGATTAGGTTAGAATAGCTCACTAGTTTGGCAGTTTGGCTCCGCCTAAGCAACAGGTCAGTGGTGGTGAGATTTAGGGGACTTGGGAGGAGGAGAGGAAGTTGGAGAAAGAAACAATCTCGGCAATTTGGGTATTCAGTGGAGAGGATTGTCATTGTCGTCTGGGTAGAAGAAAGGTGGTCATGAGAAGTGTTTAGGACTGAGGAGTAAAATAAACTAAAAAACAAAGAATAAAAACCAAAAAAGAAATGGTCACTAAAATTAAAGGTCTTAATGGTTTTTTTATTTTTTATTTTTTTCTATTGGAGGTGGGGCTGGGGCTGCTGGAAAAATGCTACCTTTGGCCAAAATACATGACTTTCAAAGCAACATATCTCTTGCTGTGGTGATTCATGATCCTTGTGTCGTAACCTGATACAAGCATATATAATGAATCAGCCATCACTCAGCAGAGTATCACTGTTCAAAAGGTGAACTTTCCTATACAAAGTAGACTGTTGATTTTGAATTATAATAATTTGGAGTTCAAAATTAGAATAAGCAACATACTCAGTATGCAATGAGTCTCCACATAGCTATTTAAAGATCAATTAAAAAAAAAACAACTAAATATGAATTATAATAATTTGGAGCTTAAAATTAGAATAAGCAACATACTGATTATGCAATGAGTCTCCACATAGCTATTAGAAAGAAGAATAACTAAGGACAACTATGAAACACTAGAGAGAGGGGGAGAGAGGGAGAGAGAGAAAGAGAGCAAAGTAATTAAGCAAAGATGTTTGCAATTATGAATTATGAACTGGCACCGGTTCTGGCAATGTATGAGACATCTTTGCAATGAAATTATTTGTTGTTTGGCAATTTTTGCCAAAATTATTTTCTTGTTTTTATTTCTTTCCGAAAAAAAAAAATCAAAGAAAATACCTGGCAATTTCCCTTTAACTTTCTCCTTGGTGGTGTTCTTACTTTGAAAGCTCGATTTCCCGCTTTTCTCGACTAAATTATCAGAACTTACAGAAGAGTCTTCAGTCGTGTCCTGTTGCTGCATTGCAACATACTTATCTTCGTAAAATAAAAACAAAACAAAAAGTTGTTCAAATTGTATTGGTAAATGACCCAAAGAAAGTTTATTACAATTTAATTAGCGACGATCATAGGTAGAAAGTTCATATTCTTCAGTCAGTGATTAACAATTTGTTGGGCAATACTGAACACAATTACCACAAAATATACAGATTCCAAACATAAACAAATGCAACCAAACAGAAGGCGGGTTTTTATTTTCTAATGTGTCTTAAGGAATTAATAAAACTTTTTTTTTTTTGGTTAAAAGTATAAGGGGTTTTATTCCTTTTTAAGTTAGGTTTCTCGTCTTACAGAAGATTGTCTATTTCACTCCCTCACTTATTCATTTGAATGCCTGATAGGTTTCTTATGCAGCAAATTCTAGTTCCGTTTCCTTTGACAAGTCCAACTCCACAGGGACTTAGCATGATTAAGATGCACTGGATGTTTTATAGTGGATATATCAAGGACCAGAACTAGATTACCTTTTCTTTTATACATATTTCTAATTTCTGAACCATATATTCAACTGTGATACATCATACAACATTACATGTTAACTTTGGAAAAAGAATTCAGTCATAAATTTATTTTCTTGTTTATATCTGAAACAGTAAAGAATCTAACAGCAAAATAGCAAACCTGATGGCAGCGACAAACTGCGAGTTGAGATGACAACTTGGCATTTAATGCCTCTAATTCCTGGATGTGATTTCAAAATAGTAATCAGAACAATACACTTGTAAATAATATAGAAACTTTAAGTAACTATTGGACTATAGTATAGGATAAATGCAAAAGACAGTTTATCATTACGGTATTAAATAAACACTGAGAGTGAGACATTGTGGTGATTGCTTAGAATGGCATGTCAAAACCAAGCAAAACCCAGAAAACCAAGAGAATCAAACACAGAGATAAGGAACACAAGAACCACAGATATAATGTGGTTCCAAAGTCGCCTACGTCAATTGGGCAGCAACAATCTATCTTCCACTACGTGAATTATGGGTACACAATCTTAGCTAGCCTCTAACCCAAAACTTGATGAATAACTAGAAAGAATAAGAAAATAAGGTGATGTGGAAGCCAAGTCATATTATAAAAAAATAAGTTCATCCATTTGCTATCCAGAATACAATCAAGAGATTGTCCTTAATCATGAAATAAATGCACTTCACTAATGCAATTTTAGGTTATATCTTTTGATTTTCTTTTGTTATAATGTTCAATAGTAAGTATCATATAGTTATGTCTTTCAGAATTCCTACGAGCATTAGTTTAAGGATTATCAATAATTCATGTAATGGCTCCATAAAAAGGGCGACTTTGTAAGCTTTGAAGCAGAAGTGGTATAAAAAAAACTCGGTTGAGATTTCTGTTCTGGTATGAAACAAGGGTTAACTTGTAGAGATTCCAAGACACCTTTGGTGTGATGCCAAAGGCTGGTGTGAGACCAGAATTCTTTCTAGGAGTGACTCCTGAAACCTACAGGTGTGAAACTGGTAGTTTTTATTCCTTTCCAAATCTTACTTCATATGTCCTCAACCATATGGACTCTCTTTTTTCTTCTCTTCTCTTCTGCCCATACTCAATTTCTCCCTGCGACGGACTGCAAAACATTGATCTCTCTGCGCTTCTAAACAAGAGCAGTATTCTAATTCAAATTGCCTTCACTCAAGCCACGTACGAGTGGTTTACCACACTCATTGGACTGGAATTCCCTCACTCTCTCATTAGAGCGCTACACCAAGCGACAGCTGCTTTTCCCAGCCGCTGATTCTATGAGCCCCACACCTCTTGATATAGTCATGCCTGTTGCCCTTCTGCAACCAACAAGGCTTAGAGGTAATCTTTTGTCAATTAGTATTAGGAATAGTTTATTCCTGCCTTACTGGCACCACAGTGGGGTTGCACAACTAACCCTCCATCAATAGTAACAGTATTGGCTCTAGCATCACTCCTTGTCAGAGAAGAAATCTCGACTTCAAGGTAAGTGTTTTAGTCATATGGTTTCCTGAGTCTTGAGTAATCTTACATCCATTTCTCATTAATACCTTGGTAATAGCCGTTTTCCTAATGATAATTTGCAGGAATCCCTGAACAGATCCGACTACATACAATAGTTGGTTCAAGAAAAGGGCGGCTTTTCGAAAATTTGTCACAGCACAATTTTTGTTTAGTAGAAGTACAAAACTAATCATAAGTTCATTTTCTTTTCAACAAGTTCCCCCAGCTTACACCACCCTTTGGCGTTTCAAAATGGAACTGAACATAATATGAGAGGTGGACATAATCAAAATGGAAGTAAGAGACTGAATCAACATCTGAGTTTACAAGTCTGTGTCTCTGTTCGCTTAAGGAAGCTAAATCAACAGCTGAGACTGATAATAACCAAGCCATCCGACAATTTAAGCAAAGCAATCGAGAATGTATTGTTTTGATTCAACGGGGGGAGAGAGAGAGAGTACCTGAACTCTATGCCGGAGGGAGTCGACGACAGTGGTTACGTCCATGGTCGATAGATATCCTCTGCTTCTGCTCGTTTCTACTTTTCCAGACGACGGCCTGCGCTGCTGTTAGGGCCACTCCCTGTCTCTTCTTTTTTTTATAATCACTTGCCGATTTACAACTCAATTTTTTTATTTTTTTCTTGTTCAGTAAAAATTTATAGGCGTTATCAATTTCAAAACTAAATTTTTGATTTTCAATTAGGGACCGTAAGTACTTACCCCGATTTTAAGCTAAAAATTGTTCACTTACTCCATTAAGAGTTTTTTTTTTTTTGAAAGAAGGACGTCAAGCTTTTAATTGAACAAGAATCAATTCGTACACTGAGCAGCTAAGAAGCTACTTACGCCTAGGGGAATAGAACCACTCCACCTAGCAGATACATCAGAAAATAGAGCCAACTTAGCAAGCTTGTGTGCTGTCGAGTTGGACCCTCTAAATACATGGGAAAAGAAAGCAGAAGGAGTAGAAGACAAAAGGAACCTAATATCTTCAACTATTCTACCAAAACCAGACCCATCCTCCTCATCACACTTAGATGCTTCAACCAATTTCAAGCAATCTGATTCAAAGACAATAGGAGCCAACTGAAACTCTGCAGCCAACTCACAAGCCTCCCTACCAGCCATAGCCTCCACAATATTTGGGGATAGCACATTAGATATTTTACCACAAAATCCACCAACAATTGAACCCGTAGAATCTCTGATTAGAACTCCAATACCTCCACAATGAGTATCCTGATTAAAGGCACCATCAATGTTGGCCTTCAGCCAACCACTAGGAGGAGGAAGCCACAACCTCCTTGGTCAAACAGCACCTCTACTACGTCTGGAAGTAGATGACCTCAATAACTGAACAAAGTTGCGCACTTGGAAGTAAACCTGACAACTATTGACCCCACTAAAAGTTTTTTAACCCCATTTACCCAATCTAACAACTATTGACAGTTTTTACCTTATTTTAATTATTAAATTACAATCATCTCTCTCTCTCCCCCCTCCCCTCTTCGATCTATTCTCTCTCTCCTCCTTCACCGATCTCTCTCTCTCTCTCTCTCTCTCTCTCTCTCTCTCAAGCCGGATGTATTCATTTCGACTTCCGCAGGCGCCGACGACATCACAGTGGGGTTGGCGGTGATGACGAAGCGGTGAGGCCATAGTTGTTCGATGACTTTCGGAGAAGTTCAACCTCCGGCAGTGATCTGATTGGAACCGAGAGGATTCGAATTTGATCCTGCAGAACCAGACGCCTCTGTGAGTACAACCATTTGAATAGGAATCCGATCGATCTGCAAGTACAACAATTTTCGGAGGCAAGAACCTAGCGAGCACAGGCAGCAGATCAAGGAAGCCAACGCTATCGTGAAAACCTGAAACAAAGCGACCCCCAAACCACCTAGGGGAAGCATCGGCGAAAAAACCAGCCGGCCTCACACGCTGATGGGTGCCCAGAGCACTTTTTATTTTATTTTTTTGGTATACTTTGAGTTCCGAGAATGAGTAAGGAAAAATAAATAAATAAATAAATAAATAAACGTGTACAATTGTACATATAAATTGATCAATTGTGTCTGTAGTGTATTCATTTTGGTTTTGGGAGTTTATGTCATTCACTTGAGGGCAAACATATGATTATTGGAGGGCAATAATAAGATTACTGAGGGGCAATAAAATGTTTATTGGGGCAACAATAAGATTATTGGGGGACAATAATAAAATTATTTATTTGGATAAACCTCCGAAAGCTTTCAAAATTCAAAACAGCTTCATTTTTCACTAATTATTGATCCCCAATAACAAGTTTATTGGGGGACAATAATATGATTATTGGGGGGCAATAATATGATTACTAGGTATTATTGGGAGGTAATAAAATCAGACGCCGGAATCCGGTCACCGGTCCGGTAGCCGGATTAGGGATTCCATCACCAATCGCAGGATTCCGGTAACCGATCGCCCGATTCCGGTAATCAATCGCCAGATTTCTATCACCGGTCGCGGGATTCCGCTGCCGGCCACTAGTCACCGTAGCACAGCAAGGTGGAGGATGACTTTTCTCTCTAAGTGAGAAAAAATGAGAGGGCAAAAAAGTCCCAAAAATAAATAAAAATAATAAAAAAAAGAATTAATTGGGTAGTAGGGAAATAATCTCTTAGAGTGTTTTAGGTAAATGGGGTTAAAAAACTATTAGTGGAGCAAGTGGGCAATTTTGTTGTTGAAATTGGGTAAATAATCATTTCCCCTTTCAATTAATTGAGTTATCTATTTTGGTATTTTGATTTTTGTTATAGCTGTCGATCCATTAAAGAGTAAAAGTAGATAAACTTATCCAAAATTTAGTTACGACAAGATTGAGCCATGAGAATAAGCTTAAAGTAAGCAATAACTTGACACTACTAGGAGAGCTTAATTTGAAAAAACTCAACTAATCCTACTTTATTCATGACTATATGTAGTGTTCCCGAGGTCTTCTGACAGCTGGCCGCCAACGAAGTGTGGGATCGGAATTGTTTAGTCTCGCCTACTTCTCTTCTCGCAATTTGTCTAAAACAACTAAAGTCAAAGAGAGACCGAGTTTGCAGGCCTAAAACTCTCTGATGCTTAAGTCAGTAAAAGTTTGACAATATCAAGAGCAGAATTAGATTAGAGAACTTACCTGTTGTGAAAGGTTTTTGGCCTTATATAGGCGCTAGAGGACGCTGAGTCCTGCTCATTTCATATGTTCATGTTGGCAGAAGTTTGTTTGCTTTGGAATACGTCCACGCTGGGGATGGACCAGCTTGTCGGTCACATCGCGGTGGTCCCAGTAGGTCCCACTGGTAGGTATTTGGCAATTAGTCTAGTTTTATTGGTATTATTGGCATATTATATAAGAGGTACGAACAAGTCCCCCAAATCCCCAGTCAAGAGTCCCTTGGGTGGGGATTTTGTATTGGTGAGACGAATACTAGTGAAACGAGACTAATTGTCAATCGAGATTGGTCTCGCTATCGGTATTCCCAGTCCCCCCAGTCCTCTAAGTCTGTGCCCAAGGGAGGAATGGACTAGGGAACTAGATGAACCGAGAGTGGTTGGCGATAGTTGTTCATGCTTTGTCTTTTCATATGATTGCGGGTTTCTTGGGTTTTGAATAATGTCACATGGTAGGCTGTGACCTATAGGTCGTGCGCTAGTGGGATAGGAGTTTGACTTTTGTAACATTCCATAAATGAGTGTTTGTCGTTTGTAAGGATGGCTGCACATGCACGCTCATGATTATGTCATTTTTGGACTAACACGTGGCTGGATTGTGTGATCATGGCCCCAGTAGTGTATACAATCATTATCTATTGTTGTTTGTAGTATATAAATAAAGGACGAGAGGAAAGAAGCACTGTTCCTTCACTCGATTTGGTTTTGTATAGAGATTTGCATAGAGTGCAATGTACCCAGAAAAGAGAAAGTTAAGAAAATTTCTGAAAAGTGAGTGTATACAGTCATGATCTATTGTTGTTTGTAGTATATAAATAAAGGATGAGAGGAAAATAGCACTGTTCCTTCACTCATTTTGGTTTTGTACAGAGATTTGCAGAGAGTGTAGTGTACCCAGAAAAGGGAAAGTTAAGAAAATTTCTGAAAAGTGAGCTTTGTACTAGAGAAAGGTATTACCTTTTGTCATTCTTGTTGTTTGAATAAGCTTTGAAGCGTTCACAACTGCCTGTGAAGTTTCAACAATCCTACCAAAATTCATCCTAGAGGTACGGACTTTCTGAGCTTTAATCAGTATGTTGTGTTCTGCTATTGTTGAAATAGATAGGTTAGGTATTGTGAATAGATAATGATTGTGGTTTAGAGGTCGATTGTGCATTGTTTGATAGGGTAGTGCTTGACTCTAAGCTTGTTTTGTGTGATTATGTGCTAACCGGATTCTGGGTCGAATTGGGGGTCTAGGTGTGGTTGTGATTTCGGTATAGGTGGTTTAGACTAAGAAATTGACTGATATCCATACCTGTTGGTAGATTTAGGTGATGGGTCCCAAATGTGCTAGTAAGGCGAAAGCAAAAGAGAGGGTTGAGGAGCCCGCTGCTGAGATTGCCAATAGGGAAATGGACGAAAAGGGTAAATATGGTGCCAAGCCGAGATCGGCTGGTACCATAGTCATGGGTGATGATGTTCATTGGTGTTTATGTGATGGGACTCCTATTGACCAACCTAGCGATAACAAGATTGAGGGCAAGATCCGAGAATTTAGAAGAAATAGGAGGATCCCAGATGAGGTAGAGGTGCGCCCCTTGCGAGATGGGTAGATGGTGAGTCACCCTGAAGAGGGTTGTACCGCCGTGTATGATTACCACTTTACGTGTTGGCTGTCGCTACAGCTACCAGGTTGGTTGCAATATATTTTGTTCTGCCTTAATCCCGATATCGGTCAAGTATCGCCTAACATTCTCAGGCAACTGTTGGGAACTGCTGTGCTTTGGAGTGTCACCAATAGGAAATTTCCCACTCAACATGAGATTAGCGCCTGTTACAAGTTGCAGTATTCCATGAAGAAAGGCGACAGTGGGTATGTCACCATGAAGGCTGGCACGTATGGTGTCATTGTGGAGGGGTTATTGTCCTCCGTGTATTTCTCGTAGATGGGACAAAGTTATGATTGCCAGCAAGGGTTGGGGAAATAAGGATTTTCCTCATGTGTCCTGCCAATTTCAACCTTTGAGTAGTAGGTTCCTCCCTCCTTGTGTTGTGATTACTGTTGTAAACTGGCATGCTGTTGTGTTATGTAGGTGCTAACATCTGTATGTGTATGTCGTAGTCCCCCAGGCCCCAGTCAAACGAATTAACATTTTTGGAGAAACATATATACAGAGTTGTTAAGTATTTTGGCAAGGGGACAAGGTGTGTCACTCGTGTGTGTTGCCTAGGTGTGCTGGAAGAGTATGGGTTGAGTAGGAAACCAAGTGAGTATTGGTTATGGTGAATGTGTAGCCTTTACTGTTTCATCGGTATGCCTTATGTTGCTAACGTGTTGTTTCGTTGTTTTGTAGTTAAGATGCTGGAGAACAAGGCGAAAGAGAAGAACAAGAAGGAAAAGAGTGTCTATGATGATATGGCGGACCATGACTTGGTTTTGGGTCTCACCAAAGATGCGCTGGAGGCCCAGAGACACAACATCAGTCTGCCGTCTAGTGACCTTGCTCATTGTGATAGTAAAGTAGACCTCCGTATTTGTGTGGAGGAGTTCGAAGAATTTTAGCCCAACGTGGTGGAGTATCTTAGTAGTGATCTTAATGACCTGCATACCGAATGGATGGATCAATGAAGGGGAGGAGGAGGATGTTGAGGTGGACCTTGACATGGAGGAGGCTTCAAACCGAGAGTAAGATGTTCTCGGGAAGGGGCGGACCTCCGCTGCTAAGAAGTTGACTATTTTGAGGCAAGAGGGAGAGAATTCAGGAGAGCTGTTCTCAGAGGGAAGCGACAGTGGAGTATAAAATGCACGAAGCACTAGCCCAAGAGGTACAAGTTGAAGGCGGCTGCGATACCGACACTACTTGTGTGGTGAAGATCTCGGTACCACAGAATGTTGTTGAGGGTGGCCAAGAAATGGCAGAAAGGGCCACCCATGTCGAACCGACATAGACAATTGCTCAAAAAAGAGAAAACTATAAAGGTTGGGGGGTATGATAAAGGGGTGTCTCAATTAGTTCTCAGCTTACCAAGAGGGACAAAACCAATTATGCTAGTCCCTCGCGTCAGTCTAACGAGGGATGGTCCCAACCGGAGGGATCAAAGTCTTCTAGGTCCTCTAGATCATCCTCTCATGGTTCTGGTACTTCTACTGGTGCATACTTGAAGCGAGATGCTGCCTCCTGGAGGCTTGCCAAAAGTTTGAAGAAGAGAGGTATATATTGAGGAAGATTGTATTCCTCAAATGGTAGCAAATTTGCAACATTGCTCGCGGGACTTCCCCTTTATCGATATCGGTGATGAGCTGGCTGATTTTGCTGTTTTTCTGGGGAAACTAATTAGGGTAAGTAACTGATTTTGCTTTATAACCATAGGTGCTATACGTGTTTTGGAACGTTGGGTAATGCTGAAATGAGTTGTTGTTTAGTGAGCAGGTTGTATGCATGAATTATTATGCTGGTTACAAACTGAGGGTTTCGATTGAGGCCAAGAATAGATTACAGGCTAAGTTGGATGCCGAGAGGGTAGCAAGGAAAGACTGTAAGTCAACTATGCGGGAGACTTTGAAAGTACATGGTGACTTGTCCGCGAAGCTGATGAAGCTCTTGCTAATGAGAGGAAAGTCATTGTTCTTGGCCGGAATATATAGATGAGTTGGAACAGAAGAACAAACCTTTATAAGAAGATTTGAGGAGCCAAGATGTGGATCTTGCTGAGCTACCGGTTTTGAGGCTTATGGTTGGGGAACTTTCTACCAAGTTGCTCCCACTTGAAACTATAGAGGGTTTCAAGTGGGAGCAGCTGAAGAGCCTAGAGCAGAAGCTCAGGATTCTTGGGCTCGGGTTGTTGAGCTCTCGAGTCAGGTTAAGAGTTTGCAGGAACAGGTTGTGAAACTGCAAGAGGATATCGCTGCACACTCTACTACCTTGAGATTTAAGTACAAGTAAGGAGCTGACCATACTGCTGAGAACTATGTAAACTCGTCGGCTTATACTGACAAGATGAAGGAGGCAGCTAGTGCCGGTGTTGCCAAGTGGATGAAGAAGGAGAGAGCGCAGGGGTGGTTATGACAGGACCCGACCCAGGAATCACCCCAAATAACTGGATACGAGCCTGCGGGGCCCACTTTAAGCGAAATCCTACCGAAAATTCGGCAGAACCTCCCATAAATATGGGCTACCCAAAAGTTCACAAACCTGGACATGATTAAAACTTTAACTTCTACTCAACCTACAATACCATATTTACAATCCAAGCACATATATTACATTCGGAAAGTTGAAATCCCAACATAACCTCCGTAAGCAACAACAATCCGAACAACAACATCCATCAATTTTAAAAGAAAAGGGTTATCAGAGCAACACTAAAACTAAGCCGATATCATACAAGGTAGGTTAAGTAATAACCTACGGACAAAAACAGAAGCTCTGATTTCCAAAGTCCCTAGAGCCTGGACGCGATCTCGGCAAATCTGAAATCTGGGCATTTGAAAATGAAGGGCCCAGGGGAAAACATATAAAATCCATTAGAGTGAGTGGACGAAACCGAAACAAAATCTGAAACAAATAATGGAATGCTTCCCCATTTCTCTTTTTAACAAAACCATCATGCAACGAGGCTCCATGAAATTCCAACTCAATCATTTTTCCAAGAAAACTCATTTGATGACTAGGAAGGACTACTTCCTAGGCATCTCATGCCATCTGGGAGAGACTGCCACCCAGATGACGCATCAGAAGGGACTGCCAACCGGATTAGGAGGCAGTGGTTAGATGGGACTGCCAACTAGCCACGGGTAATAGACGGGACTGCCGACTACTACCTCATGTCATCTGGAAGGGACTGCCAACCAGATGACGCTTCGGATGGGACTGCCAACCAAGCTGTAGTCTGGAAGGGACTGCCAACCAGACTATTACCTAGAAGGGACTGCCAACTAGGTAAGATACGCATGCGTCAAAACTGGCCTCCTTGTCAACTGCTTTCTTTTTAAATCCTTTACTTTAGACAAAATCACATTTACTCAAAATAATAAACCAACTGAAAACTTATTTCCATGCTGCGTGCATTATTTAATCAAAATAAAAGTCCACTCACAAATAAGTCCCGCAGCTAATCCTGCTGCCTGCCCGTGTCCTCCTCGCTCGAGAGCTCAGTACGTCCTGTAATAAATGGACATAATAATTAACCTTAATGAGGAAACAATCTCAAGATCAAAACTCCTTCCTTCGAGAAATTAGTATTCATTCTATAAAACAAATCTCACTCTTCAACTTGAAATTTACATTCTTGAATACGGAAATTTCCTTACAATTTAACGTCCACGCTTAATCTTTAACCTTCACCTTCACAAGGATCGTTCGATAATCTAATCAATTTAAACTCGATTCCTTGACCATAATTGATCACCAAATTAAACATAATATCCTTTCCAAAATTTCCAAATTCATTCTTAACCTTCCTTATTTCCATTCACAAATCCATCTCTAAATCTCAAATCCTCTCTAAATTTTTCTTTTCCAAACCACAATCTCAACTCCAAATTCCTCAACAAAAATAGAACAATTCCGCAATAAACATTAATAGTAAATTATCAAGAGATTAAGCCAAAAAATTCATCAACTAAAACATTCAAAACATCCAAAATTCCAATTTCTCTTTGACATTCGAAACCCAATATACTTCTCCAACCTCTCAACACTCTCAACTCAACACTAAAAACATGACAACAAGTTCTCAACCCAAGATAATAATCTTAACCTCCTTAGAACCACAACCAACATCAAAACTCCAAGGAAACTCATTAACCAACAACCTTAAATCTAACACAAAAATTTTCATAGATTACAACTAACAGTTCCTATACCTGCAACAACAACCAAATTCAAGTAGAAATATCCAGAAAAATCAAACAAGAACCCAAGAATTCGAGAGTTACTGTTCACGGTACTGTTCATAGTCACAAACACCTTCAAATCTTCCTCCACCGATCAAAACGAGCTGCAACAAGGTTAGGAACACGTTCAGCACTTCCCCAACAACCAAAACCCCCAAAGAATCCGGCTGGAAATCGCCAGAAACCGGACATCAAAGCAAAAATCCAATTTTTTCCATTTCTGCAATTCTCTTCGAAACTCCACAATCAATGATACCTAAGGTGAAAAACTTACATATCTAGGTAGAGAAGGGGGAGAGGATCACGCCATGCCAAGCGGTTCGTCCTGGGGTGGCCGGACGGCGACGAAATGGCCGGAAAACCATAAATGACGCAAAGGAGAAGAAAGGAGGAGGGGGAGCTCGGGTCTGTCCTTCCTTGGGCTGCTTTGACTTCTCTCTCCTCTATTCCAAAATAAAAACTCATTTAAAAAAAACTTTACCCAAAATAGTAGTTTCCAATTTGGTGATAACTTTCCCATATAAAATCCGATTTAAACAAACTACGTGTCCACGAACTCGATTTTTCGTATTTTACGACATTCTCAAGGAAAATTCCAACTTAACAGACAAAATAGAAAGTCAACTCCTCGGTCAAAATCGATAAAAACGTACTTCATAAAAATATTAAGGTACGGGGCCTTACAGGTTAAGGTGTGATAAGGTCGTGACGGATATGGAGGCTAAAAAGAAAGCGCACAGGCTGAAGCTGACGAGGCTGCGAAGCGAGAAGGGCTATACCTTTATAAAGAAAAGAGCCTGGCTTTTGCGGCTGCTACCAGTCAGAGCCCATGTAGGCCGATAGCGATAATGGCTGGTAATATTGATTAGTTTAGTTACTAAACGCGATCATAGGGGAGTGGTATTGCAAGCTCCAATGCAGGCGAAAGGCCACCCCAAGGTGTGACTTCTAGTCATGAAGTCACACTGAGGGGTTGACAAAAGCCATATTACTATAACTATAGATATATTGTTGAGCCAACAACAGGTGACCTTGATAGCGCCAAGTATAGATATTGGGACACCGCTGGTTATTACTACACCGCCAATGACAGCCATAAGTGCGACAACACCAGTGAAACACAAGACTCAGTAGCAACCCACTGTAGAAGTTTCCCAGTCAGGCTCTCAAGGTGGTGAGACCAACCCTTGAAGAGTGATGTCGTGTCACAGGGAACTTGTAATAGAGTAGTGCCAGTCATGGCTAGTTTAGTTTTGATATTTGCTGTGGATAATTTGGATATTTTGGTGATTGGGACATTGGTTTGGCCCAATTGGAACAACTTGTTTTGTTTTAAGTTTAATTTTTTACCGTTTCTGTTTTGGAAAGTGACAAGCGGTCTTCCCAAACGTTGTGAGTATTAAATGTGTGTTTAATTTCCAACGCAATTATAATTTCATTTTAATGTATTTTGTTGACTGTTGAGTTTTCCAAGCCAAGAACTAACTCTTGATGGTTGAGTAGGTTGTATAAATAGGCTTGAGAGGTAGAGTGTGAAGTTTCAGGGTAACAGAGGAAATGTCTCTCTCTATATTCTTGATTTTTCTTCTTCTTCTCAAAGCTATGCTTGTAGAGTTGCCCCTGTGTGAGCACTTTGGAGATCAAGACCCCATACTGGAGCAAAGATGTCTTCTGGTTGGCTGGAGAGACCCAAGGGCATTAGGTGCCGGTTTAGGCGGTGAGGGCAATTGAGTCTCGTGGCATGCCTTCGTTTGTTAGTGATGGCCGATCATGCCTACAACGCTGGCAACCAGAAGTGTTGGTGGGGCAGAGAAGACGTTTAGTATAGAAATGATGTTGTGTATGTAGCGAAATGTAACTTACAGATATATGTGCATTGTTGTTTGGCCATATAGCTTTATGTTGAGTGAATGAGCAGAATTTGTATATACTTGGTGTATGTTAAATTTGCTTTTTATGTATTAGAAGCTGTACGTACTTGATCAGGGTACGTGTAGCTGTTAGTGTGTTTGTACATTGTGACTGTTTTTAGCTGTTTGCATGTGGGTTATGCCTGTTAGTGTGTAGTTCTTTGTATTTTGTTTAAAATGACACTTTTAAGGGATTACTACTTTAGACATGTATGAGAAATAAAACATGAAACATGGGCAAAACATACTGAATAATCCCCCTGTGTTGTTTGAAGAAGCTGCTAGGAGCAGTGCTAAAATATAAGCATAGTAGGCTGGCTGTAAAGTAGCCAGTACATAAATAATCTGAAAAACAAAAGCTGGGAACATAGATATGTAGCTAACAGTTGGCTCTGAGGGGAAGCGGTAGCGAGAGTCTTAGTGGTGTTGTCCCTTACCAGAGAAAAAAAACGCAGATGCTAGGCATTCCAGGGATGCAGCAAAGTGTTGTCGTCAGTCCTCTTTAAGTAGAATGTGGCTGGACTTGAGGACCCAATAAGCTCATAGGGGCCATCCCATGTGGGCTTCAGTCCTGTCGATATTGGCATGATCTCTTTCATAACCCAATCCCCAACCTTCAGAAGACCCTGGAAGACGCGAGAGTTGTAATGACAAGCTATCTTCTGCTTGTTCTTAATATTGCGTAAGTGTGTTCTCTCACGTTTCTCCTCCAAGAGGTTCATGTTGAGATTCAATCCTTCTTTGTTGGTTTCCGGGTCATAGCCGGCGACCATGATCTGAAGTGATGTCGATCTCGACTGGTATCACTGCCTAGGTACCTGTTGAATAATAAAAAATACCCACAATGTACAAAGCATGTAGCTGTCACAATTATTAAAAAAATAAGAGAGATGAGGATAATGACAGTAGTTAAACAAATATTTATTTACAAATGATCTCTTTCTCAAATTCAAAGTTTGACCAAGCTTGGGCGGGGATAAGCTACGGAATAAAGAAACGGAAGAAAGCATTCAAATTGTGATTCAAGTATCTCAAAGTGGGATAAGAACAAAGTGGCAGAGGGCGTCCAAGTTTAATCTCAAAGTCAAAGACGAAGTCTCCGATCAACAGCTTATCTTCGTGAGCTTCGGGAGATTCAAATTTCAAACAAATGCTTATCCAGCCCTCTAGAATCTTCACTGCCCCCTATATAAGAAACACAAGGCTGCATAAGAAAAGGACGGAGAGGAATAGAGAGAAGAGTGAGTTATATTTGTGCATCAGAGTAAGGCAGTGTTTGAGAGGAAGAAATAGTGAGAAATTTCTAGTTACCTGGAGACGACAAATTTACAACAGGAGTACTTCATCTTCAGGTATCCTGCTGGTCCTTTCTTCATGATCTTCGTTGCTATTTTTCCTCTATTATTGCTGATGTCTTTATGAGTGCAGACTTGCCTATACTTCTAAGCACCAGAAAGTCAGAAACAGTCCCTTCATTCCCTAAACAAACCACTCCGGCCAAATATGCCAACAACACCATCACAACTCACAAAGCCTCAAATCCCTCATTGTTGCCCACCAAAATCAGAAAACAAAACAACCAAATACACCTCCATTTGCCTTTGTGTTAACAAACAGTACAGGTCCAAGGAGACAAAAAAGAAGCACATTCACAGAGATGAAGGAGGAGAAGAGATTTAGGCAAGGGAGGGGGCTCACCGGTGTTTTCGGCCTTCTTTCGATGCCTATACTGCGGTGCGTCCTGCGTATAGGTGGCGAAAGCAAGGTCCAGGCTAGAGGGTTCACTGCACTTATTTTTTATGCCTGTATCGCGGTGCGTCCAGTATATGGGTGGCAAAAACAAGTGTCAAAGTGAAAGCATGGGCTGCTAGTTCACACCAGATACAAATTTGCAAAGTTCTTGAACTCACAAAGTGAAGAAACTGCTCTGGAGGAATCTTTACGCAGCGCCAAAGGAATAAATTACTCCACCTGCAGCAAAGTCATCATCAGAATGGTATCATAGAAGGCGAAATTGCTATCTGTTACGGAAAGGCATTCAACTTAGCTCACCCTTGATCACAAAATTTGCGGCATGTTCAGTTGGTAGGAGTCGTTCGATTCCGGTTATCTGGCATAAGATAATAGCAGAGATGTTTGAGGGGAGGACCAGCTTCTATGAAGGGTGGAACATGCCTATTCACTCCTAAAAGAAGGTGTGGCCAAGCTGCAACATTTGATGGAGTTGAAACTCACCTCTGTAAAGCAATGGTTTGAACACCGCCTGCAATGCTTTCCTTCAAAATTATGTCTGCAAGATGGAAAAGCAAGCTCATAATCAGCAAGGAAGAAGAATGAAGTCCTCACTTTTGGTTTCATGGTCACGGCTACACAAAGAGAAAATGGAAGCTTAAGTCCACTTATTTGCAGCAGAGCAGAAGCTTCAAAATATGCATAATCGAGGCAGCTATGCTGCAAGTCTTTTCCAAAACAAGCCAAAAATAAAAGATCAGGAAGCAAGCAATTACACTTAATTAAAGAAGCAGAGGTCTTCTCAAGTAGCTACGAAGCTTGGCGTTGGAGAGATGTCAAAAACCTGCAGATAATTACAAATAAGATTGTTAAAGTCAAAAGGTTGTGGTTGAACACGTTTGCTGCAAGTCAGAGCAATATATATATTTGTTTGTTAAATGAAACAATGCAAGTTTAATCAAACTTTCCACCTTAATCATAAAGTGGTGGCATAGTTAATATTGCAAGAAGACAAGATGGTGACCAACTAGCAGCCATGAGTCCTTTTCTTTGTGGAAAACTGATCAGTATGTATGAAGTGATCAATTTCCATGTGCAATTACGCATGGTGCAGTGAGAATTAAAGACAAAAGCTTTCAAATATGCATGCAAGTGAACAATTGTGCAGCAAGCTTCTACGTGTCTGTTTGTCAATCAAAGAAAAAACATGGAAGAATCCATATTCAAGAAGAGGCACAGATAAAGCAATTGAGTCATGGTGAAATTATAGTTTAAGAAGACCAAATAAAGGCCACGATCATGCTTGGCGGTGGCAAACCGATTAGTACACATCAAGACAAAAAAAAAATGTGTTTCATGTGCAATTAAGCAAATATGCAGCAAATTTGTGGATGCAAAGCAAACAACAAAGGCCAGTTGGCGGTGTTGTCAGCAAATCATAAACAATTGAATTAAAGTTCCCTGGTGTGGCAGCTAGTCACCTTGAGGAGAAGCCATGTCTAGTTCAGCTCGGTATGCCTGCACAAAAAAGAAGTCTCAATTAAATATTGGGATTCATGTGGGTTGCCAGCTACATGACAATAAAATTTCACCAGGAAACATAGTCCCAGCAGAGGCAAAAATGGAAGAACAAGGAGGCCCAAATTTGCTATAAAGAGAGCTGACAAATTGAAGAGATTCACCATCAGAAAATTATCTGTTTGAGTTAAAGAAGCCTTACCCAATGCGCGTTCTTGATGGAGAATGCAGAATCAAAGTGAAGGGTGCTCTTATTTATACAGAACAGGAGACCCAGACTCCTCCTCCAAATTGAACTATAAGAACGAAGCTTTATCTTGAATGTCATCTCTATCACAATCTGATCACGCCAAGATGTTATCCTTCAAAAAAAGTGGAGCTTATCAAGTCTGCCTATGGATAATCACACTCGATCTGATCTCTTTGGAGTTTCAGTTTCACACAAAACTACGATCTGATATCGTTGAGGTTTCAGTTTCGTGCAAAACATGAAGTGGGGTTCATATGGGCTGCACGAACGGGTGTCCAAATCAATCTATGTTGTGCATGCAGTTTTCTTTTATGGGCTTTACTGAATCACTTGTTTTGAAGCTCCACAAGGCCCACTCCAAGTCAATCCGGGTCAACTGAGTGGCACAAAGCCCATTGCAAAATCCAGGGCCCATTATGAAGCTCGGCACATTCGGGTGCCCAATCAGAGGACACTCTACTAAAATAGGGTGCTCACTGAAATATGCTTTCGTGACGAGTTCAAAATACATACTCGTCAAGTAAAAATTGGTACAAGACCGGAAAAACCAAAAAGTTGAACTACAGTGGTTTGATCCCTTCACAGGGTATGTAGGCAGTCTGGATTTAAATCAGGATGCAACCGCGACCTTAACAGAATCCCTGGTTTTCCCTAAACCAAATTCACCAAATCCTAGTGACCACAGAAGTTATCCAAATTTCCGTATTCAAATCACCAAACACTTAACCATAATTCTTTGGTGAGTCATTTACTCATCGAAGCATCCAAACCTTCCCAAAAAAATCTGAACTACGAGTGGCTTGATCCCTTCTGGGGTATGTACCTACATGTGCCAGAACGAGCATAATTAGCTATAATGGGCCACGCCCATTGTACCGCCAGAGGTACCAACTCACACCAAAGGGATGACTTGCGAAGGCGCGGCCAGGCAGGCTACCGCTAGAGCCTTGGGCCGCCCCCAGATCACCGCTGAAGCGCCGCCACGCGCCGCGTCAAGAGAGCGTCAGAAGCTCCAGACGCTGGGAATCGAAGCACATCAATCCCACATCGGAAACAAGAAGAAGATCAACCTCTTCCTCACATATAAAAAGGTTCTCTCCTCTCTCCTCATTAATTACGCAATTACTACTCATTTATTGTTATACTGTCCATATACAGTGACTGACTTAGGCATTGGAGAAGTGAAGACCGCCCAGCGCGGTCTCCCTCTGACGCCTTGTCTATCGTGTTACAGTAAACGGGAATCATCCAATCAGCGGAGTAGCGGTCCGCCCTTTGACCTGCGTAAAACCAGGGATCGGCCACCGCCGAACCTGAGCATTAACATTGGCGCCGTCTGTGGGAACCCTCGAACAAAAGGTCATCCCACCACAATTACTATGACTAACGACAGCAGGGGGAACGCTGATGAGCAGGTAGATCAATCCGCCATCCCCCAACCCACCAACCCAGCGGTAAGCATCAACCGCGCGCTATTCACCACCCCGATCAACCCCGGCGGTGAGACGAACCCAAGTAGCAGCCGCCCGCCAGGCCAAGACCTCGCCTCTCTAGATGAGCTGGCATTGGCGGATCTTCACAAAGCGAACAGGGAGCGTGAACAAGAATGCAAGGAAAAGGCCGAGGCCCAAAGGCAGGTAGCCACGCTTGTGTCCCGTTTTGATGAGTTAAAGAAAACGCTGGAAGCCACCGCCAACCTGGCGCGGAGCGAGTAGTAGCGAAGCACCAGGAACAGCCGACCTGGTACCGGAGCATTGATACCAGCACTAGTCGTGCATCTTCAGGTCCCGCTGCACCCACCAGAACTAGCTGAAATGGGACCACCCCCTGTGCCCCAGTTAATGTTGGAACAGGAGGCGGAGTCATCACTGCACACCCACCGCTCGAGACCTCGGGCGAGAACAGAAGGAAACCCACCCGCTCCCAGGCGAGATTCAGTTCAGCGGAGTACCCGGCTGGATCCTGCCGGCGATACAACCGCTCAAATACTGGAAAGGATGCAGCAGTTGGAACAAAGGTTAATCCGGGCGGAATCAGTCACCCCGGCATCAGCTTCAAATCCACTTTTCGCGTCCAGGCCAGGACCATTCACCTCTGCAATTTTGCTGGCCGTTAGACCGGCGTATGCAAAGACTCCAAAAATGTCGCATTACAGCGGTAAGACTGACCCATTCGTTCATATGGACACCTTCAAGAAGGTCACCAACAACAAGGGATTCGATGACGCCACCCTCTGCCACCTGTTCAGCGAAACGCTGGACAACGAAGCAATGAATTGGTTTTTCGAATGCCCGCCGGGGTCTATTGACTCATTCCAAGCATTGTCGCATGCTTTCCTTTCCCGGTTTATCCTACTATCCGCCGGGCACCACAACACAAGCCAACTGTTCAACGTCAAGCAGGGTATGGAGGAGACACTGAAGGCATTCGTCACAAGGTGGCGAGCGGCAGCATCTCAGTGCCGTTGATAAAACAATGGCTTCGCCGGCTTTTAAGCAGGGACTCCTCAAAGGGCCATTTCTCTATCACCTCAACTACAATCACCCAAATGGCGTATACGACCACCTCATGAGTGAGGCGGTCATTCATGCCCAAGCAGAGTTCATCACATATGGAGAAATCCCACCACCACCAGCAGCTCTACCAAAGTCGACACAACCTTCCTCCAGCCAGCAGGGGACCATTAGTAAAACCTCCACACCGCCAACTGACAAGAAGATGGAGTGGCAGCAGGGTCAGTAC